>JAPKLW010000416.1:18108-30433 GCA_026898455.1 Plectranthus barbatus
GCCAAGTCATTCCTACATACCCTTATCCAATGGCTCAAATTGAGAAGTCCAAGATCGATTAAGAGTCTAGAACTTTTTTTTTGAGTTAGATTTCAAATAACCTATTATCCTTTGAGGATTCACTCGTACTCCTTATGTCATAGGAAAGGGCAAGGAGAAGATCAATTACTAGATCAACAGACCACATAACTACACCGACTCAAGGTGGGCTTTCTTTAACCCTATATTGTGGGCCAAAATAAAATGAAAATGATGTTTTCTTTTCAAAGAAATTATTCATGAAATAGAAATGTTTTGCTTTAAACTGTTGTCATTGCCTACTGTTTTGTGTTTGCTATCTGTCCTCTTCGTGGGGGAACCCCACTTAGAGAAGAACATTACACGTGGGAACGTGAATGTTGACTACGCCTATTGCGAGTCTATTACGATCGTGCCCGGTTGGTATGAAAAGATGCCACGGGTTAGTGCACTATAATGCTATCATGTTAAGGGGTCACACCCTACATGGACTAGCGTTGTGACTGTGGTTGGTGGCCACCTCTCAGTCACATAATTATTTGCAGATAGTTTAACTGTATAAAAGAGCATGCTTATTCATAAACTGTTTTGGTGCCATGGGAGAATTTCAAAGATAAAACCCCATTAGCGACCCTATAAATAAAGGCATGACAAACTTATATATGTATGTTTTTAGGCATGTGTTCACTAAGTACAATTTTTACTTAGCCCCTCGCTTTACTTTTAAAATGCGCAGGTTAAAGGAAAACTCGGAGCAAGAGTACGTTGTAGCAGAGGGGTGGAGCTGAAGACTCATATTTTGTAATAGTTAAATGCGGAAGTGTGTATCTTCATATATACACTTCCTTGATAACTTTCCGCTGCAAGACTCATTGTCTTTTGTTAGACTTTTGTCATTTTGAATCTTGCTAAAACTCTGATATTGATTTACTCAAGAGGCTACGATCCCTTCTTGAGGAGGCACCCTTTATTCATATTTTGCTTAACTTGGGAAAAGTGTGATGCTTTCTTCCTTGTTCGTTTGCATTCTTATTATTGATTGACACCCCAAGTGCAAGTCTCGTACCCGATGTGCCTCAATTCTCTCATTTATGCCTTATTTCTAAATCGGGGTGTGACAGCATCAAATGATGCATTCTTAACATGAATAAGATGCATTTTATTCTAAAGCATATGCATTTTTGTATTCATTTTGAGTGCATTTTTTGCATTGATTATATGCCACAGATTTATGCCCAAAATATTGCATTTTTTTACCTCGAATGTATGCATATTATGTTTTATGAACTGCACGAAATAAAATTTTTGAATATATATTTTTCACACTTTTACCCTTTAATGCATTGAGTATGTGCAAAAGATGCACCGAAAATTGGACGGAATTTGTTTAATCTGAGTCATCGATTGCAATATTTAATGGCTCAGATTTTTTCGCATATAGCACGGGAAATTCTATTATTATCTAATCACTACCCTACATACATAGATACATACATACATATATATATATATATACAGGGTAGTGATCAGGTGAGAATAGGAGTTACTATGAGAAATAAGAATAGATCTCGCGCGTCCATCTCATCAAATCGACGAACATGATTCATTCTCAGCAAATTGAAAAACGCGGCATTTTTGCCCAAATATCCTGCAGTTTTAGCCTTAAAGGCTAAAACTGTAAAAATACTCAAACACAAAGAGCAACCTGCATTTTAAGCCCGATTTACTTCATTTTTAGCCCGATTTACTTCATTTTTACATAAATACGAATTTAAATAAAATAAACATCTTCTTCTTCAAAGCAGCAACACGAGCGTAGTCTCTATAAAACTCAATACCAACATCAACAGTTCTAAAAACTCTGCCCTTAAAATACTTCATCTCATCAACACACTTTGGAATAAATGAACTTGTAAGATACAAAAATGCACAAAATTAACACTAAAGATGCACAATATAATAGTAAAAATGAACGTCGATCTGAATAAAACAATTTTTTTTAAACTATACTTAAACACAAATAGCAACCTGCATTTTAAGCCCGATTTACTTCATTTTTAACCCGATTTACTTCATTTTTACATAAATACGAATTAAAAAAAATTAAACATCTTCTTCTTCAAAGCAGCAACACGAGCGTAGTCATTATAAAACTCAATACCAACATCAACAGTTCTAAAAACTCTGCCCTTAAAATGCTTCATCTCATCAACACACTTTGGAATAAATGAACATGTAAGATACAAAAATGCACAAAGTTAACACTAAAGATGCACAATATAATAGTAAAAATGAATGTCGATCTGAATAAAATAAATTTTTTTAAACCATATTCATGCACAATTAACAAAGTCGAGACCGAACACGAATGCGAAATCCAGAAACAAAGAAAAAAAATATGATCGACAGAAGAAATATAAATCAAATCGAACGAAGAAGGAAGAAGAAATCAAATCGCGCGAACAAAGGAATAAAAAATTTGATGAGATACTATTTCAGATTTTAAAAAAAGCTAAAATTACAAAAATAACCTTAATTTTGCAAAGCTGCAGGATAATCGAGGAAAACTGCACACGGAGTGAAATAGATCATGAGCGTTGAAATCACAAAATCAAAGGCTGAGATTTATTCTCATTTCTCATACTAAAAACTATTCTCATATGATCACTACACTATATATATCTATATATATATATATATATATATAATATTTATATAGTGTGTGTGTATTCTAGGTTGAACTCATCTTCCTGAATGAACTATGGACTTTCATTGTAGTTTGTGTATTTGATCATGATAGTGTGTATGATACCTCATTACTGTATCGTATACACTACAATGATCAATTACACACACAACAATGAAGTATTATAATTAGGTACTTTAATGAACTATCATATAATTATTTAACGTCTTAGAATATAATACAATATTTTATTTTAGTATTTAATTCTAAAACAATTATATATATATATAATTAATTTAATTAATAATTTATAAGTATTTAAGTTTAATAAATTAAAAAAATTATAATTTTGTTAGCCCGACGGGCCAGCCCGAAAACCGAAAGGTTAGGGTTAGGGTTGAGAATTTTCAACCCGAAAAAAGTTATTGCTCAATTAGCCCGGACTGTTTAACCTGTAGATCAATAGGACTGACCCAAAACCTGACGGGTTGGCCCGTTTGACATCCCTATTCGAGCGATCTCAAATTTAGAATGTATAATATCATGCTTAATCGAGAACAAGCTTTTTAAACTATAAAAAATTATTAAAAGTGATCGGAATGGTTTCCATCCACTTTCCTGACTTTTAAAATTTTAAAAAATAATTTATACTCTAGTCAAAATTTATACAAACCGATTTTCGAACGTCACGGAAATATGAAACACAATTTGACCCTGATCGAAAACCTAACTCTTTTCCAAACACGATTCCAACCCATTTTCAATTTGTTGGTCTCGAGATCAGAGTACGTTTACTATGCAAAAGAAATTTTAAGATCAAAATTTGCACTAAAAAACTGGTGGTTCTAGACCAGTTTGTGTTTCAGAAAATATTTCGCCAGCGAGAAGTTGGATTAATGTTTAGTTCGAGTATAGTTCAACACTAAAGTGTGTTGAGTTTTAAAAAACCTTGCAGAAGTAAAAGAAAGCAGTAAAAGGCAAGGAATTTATAGAGGTTCAGAGCCTAAAGTCCTACATCATCTCTTTAGACCTTAGTCTGGAAATTCACTAAGCTTCTGTTACAAAGGATTCTCATAATCTATTGCTAGCTGGTAGATGCCAATGTCTACCAGTCTACTAGCTCACTCGCCCAGGCCTCTAATCCTTCGATTTGGTAGATTTGGAGTGTGGGTACACCATGCAGCGTCCTCCTCCGGAGTTGAGAGATTTATAGTTTCTCCCGATCTGTCGAACTAATTGGCTAGACGCCCGTAAGAATGACTGCTAGAGATCCACTGTGACTGTTGTGTTCTTTCTAGGAGAGAAAGAACACCAAATAACTCGAGCTGAGAAGCTACGAGTCTCGTGTTCACTAAGAATGAAGCATGGAAAGCTTAGAGGTATAGTCTTGATGATAGAAACAATCAAGTTTTCAAACTGGTAGTTGGTCTCTAATTACTCCGCATGAACCAAACTGGGGCTTTGTATTTCCACCCAGTTTTTTTTAATCAGCTTTGTAAGTTCTATTACAACTTGATATATCCTAACACGACTTTCCAAGTTTGAGAACTAAGCTAATTCAAATACACTCCTAACGTGGTGGTTCCTATACAAGCTTTTGGCACGTTAAAACAACAAATAGGTAGGAATACTTCCTAACAATTTACCCCTTTTTTATGTTGTCAAAAACTACCACTATAAAGCTGGTACAATGTCGATTCTGAGCTTACAATGGATGTCCTCTTAAGGTCTAATACTAAGAAACTGATCACTTGATTACTCAGAATGCCCTAAAAATCTTCCCCTGTAATTGGAGAGATATTTCTCGATTAAGTACAAGGGTGAAAAACATAGTTTGTACAAAAAAAGATTGTCATCAAACTAAAATAAATTCATGAAATATTTCTGTTGTGCCATGAAAATATACAGCCCATTTAAGTCCCATTACGATCAATCAAATGCTCACCGAGCAACCCAATGTATTGATCCATCAACTACGAGCTTTGGGATGTACCCGGATCCAAGTGAAGCCTGAGTCAATTTTGGTTAAGGATAAAACCGCTAGTAACACTAGTGATCGCATCACTTGGGCAGAAATTGATCGTATCACTTGTGCGACAATGGTTGACCCGCTCATGGCTCGTGTTAGGATTTCTGTTAGAAAAATCCTTTCTTACTTTTTGTGTTTTGGTGGGTCAAAAACTGTCGATCACTGTAAAATCTACTGATAAATTGCAGAACAGTCGCAAATAAAATTTATAACTCAAGTCGAACCCAAGGGAATTGTGTGGGAAAATTATCCTATGTACTAATTATGATTCTAAGATTCATTGTTCAAGTAAAAGAAAATTGGGTTTGTTTTTATAAAAGTAAAGAAAACAATACTGGAAATAAAAGATTTTGTGAAAGAGAATTTTAAAGGAACACAAATTCTAGGCGAACAATTAATCATATTACATGTAGATCAATTAACTTGCATTGGTGGGAAATCATAAAAAAACTATAATTTCTTGATCGGACAATTAGAGCCTAAGATACTATTATGTGAATGTGTGTGCTTTGTCGGCCTAAATAACACATTGCAATCAATCTTCTTTTATTCCACAGATTAATCCCTACAATTAATTATCTTCCCTTAAGACAGAAAATAATTGTATTCAAAATCCATTTCCTATTATCAATCTTTCCCTCACGGTCTTTGATTAACAACTATAAACCTATAATTAATTTTATCTTTCGATCTTAAATCAATTCTAGACTCTAACAATTAAATCAGGAATTCAAAACCATGCAGTTTGAGTTAATTAATTAAACAGGCATTCAAGATCAATTATTCATTGCCCTAGAACCTGATAGGGTTTCTAGCCACTCATCGCAGATAGAAATCCAAAGAAAAACATATTAAATTGCATTAAAGTAAAGAACTTACAAGAATTTTCGTGTTTCCCAACTCTCAAAACTCTAAAGACTAAATACTGGATGCCAAGATGACGAAAGATTCTCAAAAAGTCGAATTTACATGGGTATTTATAGTGGTGGATGTGTATCTAATCAAATATGGGGCTAAAATATGATATAATTCGAATTTAATCGAATTTTTGCATCATAAAGTTTTATGTTGATCGATATGGTCATGCGTTGATCGACACAAAGCATTCACGTCGACCGATGTGGATTCCATGTCGATCGATATTGAACCTTCAATTTCCAGACTTGGTCATTTCTTGCCCCTTCTGCGCGGACTCACGGTTTTGGCCATAACTTCCTCTCCCGAACTCCGATTGACCCAATTCCAGTTGCATTGGAAATCTAACTTGAATGTCGTCGCTGCTTCTTAGAACATCAGCTGCTTTCGGTATGAGTTTCCATTAAATTTGGCCTAAACCTGTAAAAACACACCATAACACGCATAATACCACCCAATATTGACTCATTCATACAGTATATAGATAAACTCAATAAAACTACATAAAATAGTGGAAAACTAATATAGATAAGTGTGTAAAACTATGAACTTATCAACTGTAAAAGCTATCTTAGTCAGTTTTTCAGTTCATAGAGTTCTAAAAATGTAATCCTTGTATAGGATCAACCGAGTTGTAATAGAACTTAGTGGTTGAAGACCGAGCATAGGAAATGCTCGAGAACTGTAAAAGCATACGTGCTTGGAACTTGGTTTTCACCAAGTATGGCCTTGACCAAAACTGAGTTTGGGTACTCAATGCAGGGTTTTCCATATTGACCAGGAGAAGTCAGTATGAGGGGCCTTTCCATACTGACTGGGAGAAGTCAGTATGAGGATTTCCATACTGACTATGGGAAGTTAGTATGAGGGTTAGCCATACTGACTATGGGAAGTCAGTATAAGAGCCTCTATCTTTAAAGCACGAGCTATTCGAAGACATCGAAGCTTGGTCAGACTTCGGCATATTTATGCCTAAGTAAAAGTTAGTACGAGGATATCCAAACCTGGGTTCCTCAAACTAAAATTTAGTCTAACGTAAAGCTAGTGAATAGTACACGGACACAGCTAACAGAGCAGAGCAGGCCTACAACATAGGCTATGATTAGATGACATCTTTCATGAATCTAAGGACTGGATTTATGTGTCTAACGTGCAGAAATTTAAAATGTTTGAAGGATTTCTCTGTAAATAGGTCTGCCTCTCCAACCTTAAATGGTTAACAATTTCTACAAATCCCTCTCTGCAAAGAGCATATATTAAAGCCATCTCTCTGGTAAAATCTCTCTGAGTTTCCGTGATTCTTTACACGAGACTTGAGTTACTAACTCAAGTTACTCCATGCTACTCTCTCTTAGCACGAGGCTGAAGCTTATTAGCTAAAGCTACCCTTTGGTGAATATATCTTTTTAAGATATATTCATAGTAGTCAGTTTCCTATTCTGGAATTCTGATTCTCAAGGGCTTATGCCAACCACCTGAGTTTTGGGAAGAACAGTAAACTTCCAACCACCAGGAATAAGGTTGTGGGGTGTTGTCCTCACTTCAACTTGTAGACTAAGAATACAAGAAGTCCCTAGGCGAGTGCCACAGTAGGCCGAAGGATGGAGTGCCGACGGGTTGTGTATAGATCATAAGGACGCTTGTAGTTACTTAGTGATTTATCCAGACCAAGGGTCTGAAGAGTGGATGTAGGATTTTGAGATCAGAACCACTATAAATTTCTTGTCTTTACTGCTTTAATTATTTATGTCTTTATTTAATTCCGCAAACTAACTTTCAAAACCTCCAATACTTGTCCTACTATTGTAGAGTATATTATGTGAAACTTACTTAACAATGACTGACTTACGATTAAAGATCTTCAAGTACCCTAAAAACTAAGTTATATCGGTTAAGAAGATCAAGTGCAAGTTACCGTGTTTAACTTCCGCTGCATATTATCATACTTAGATTTTGTGACCAACAATTGGTATTAGAGCCAGGTTCATACAAACCAAGGTTGTGTTGAGTCACTTAAGACCAGATCTCTTTGTTTCTTACACTCTATTTTTTTTGTTTGTGTGTATTTAAGCTTAGGTATACAGAGATGGCACACATTACGAAGCTTCCAAAGTATACATTAGAAAATTTTGATCTATAGAAGAATCTCTCGCTGATAATGCTGAAGAACGTCCATCCAGAGATTGTTGAGGTTCTATCCACCGAACCGTTGAGGATCACCAAAGTAAACACGCAACTCATAGGAGCAGGAGGCCCAAAGATAATGGATAAACCGTATGCCGAGTAGACGAACGAAGATAGGATTCATTTTTAGCTGGATTTAGTGGCCATGGAGCTTATTCTTCATTCTCTACCAGAGCCACTGGTTGTCAAAGCTCTTGCCTATGACAACGCCAAGAAGATGTGGGAATTCCTTGGCACTCTTTGCCAAGAGACTGATAAGATGAAGCGAAACAAACTTCAAAACTGTGTAGATAAGTATGAATCAATTCAAATACTTCCATGGTGAAAATGTAAAATCAATGGAAGCTAGACTCAATGCCATTATCTGTGAGCGAAAAATCTTGGGGAGAACTTATGAGATTTCAGATATGAATGCGAAGATTCTCTCCAAGATGCCCAAGGAGGATAGGTTCGTCAAAGTCACCAGCTTGAAGGAGAAGGACCTCTCCAAGATGATGTCCAAAGACGTGTTTGCCCAGCCACAAGCTCATGAGTGGGATATTCTAATGGCGAACAGGAACAAAGTTGTGCGGAATGTCAACACTAATCCCAAAGAAGATGTTGCCTTTTTTGCAAAGAGGGAATTCAAAAGAAGGCCTCAAAAGCCTTACCAAGCTAACAAATCATCTGGATAGATGTCTACATCAAAGTCAATGCCAACGCCTTCCAATTTGAAAAAGGAGGAAGAGAAATCAATCGAAGAGCTTGAGGAGCAGATGAGGAAACTGACGAAGCTTCTTGAGAAACAAAAGCTAAGAATGAAGGTTCACAACCCAGTGAACAAAAATTCAATGAGAGACCTCCCAATGCATGCTTCGAGTGCAACTCTCCCAACCATCTCAAGTACGAGTGCCCGATGGTATCCAAGGAGGAAAGAGAACTCCTGAAGAGGGTATTCGAGAAGAAAGATTCCAGAGCTGTTGCAAAGGCCATGTTATCCAGAACGGAGGCGCCGATTATCCTAGATAATGATGATGGCTACTACACTTCAGACGATGAGGCCATGTCGAAAGCATTCCTGGTGCTGATGGCCAAGTTTGGAGAAGAAGAAGGAGCACCTTAATCTGAAGAAGAGGGGCTGAAGCTGAGTCCCTAAACTTGGTAAATATTTCCAACTTCATTTCTATTCCTATAGCATGCATTGAAGAGGACTCCGAATCTTATTGCTCAGATTCAGAGGATGTTACCCTCGAAA
This sequence comes from Plectranthus barbatus, assembly GCA_026898455.1. Classification (NCBI taxonomy): domain Eukaryota; kingdom Viridiplantae; phylum Streptophyta; class Magnoliopsida; order Lamiales; family Lamiaceae; genus Plectranthus; species Plectranthus barbatus. The sequence continues at coordinate 27,175 of JAPKLW010000416.1, forward strand.
TTTTAAATAAAGAATTTTCAAAATTTTATGAATTAAAAAATGTTTTATCTAGTGAGAATTCCTCACTGAAACTTAAAGTTTCAAAACTGACTGAGGAAATCCAAGGATCGAGGTCAGTAAGTGAAGAGGAGTAGTCAGCATGGACAGAGACTCCTCAGTGGCCAATCAGGTCAAGGGAAAGAAGTCAGTTTCTGGATTGACTTCAGCGCCCAAGCTTAAAAATAATTTAACCTAAAATAAAGCCTGTTATGCCTAAGAAGTGGGTTGAACAGATTGTTCCAAATGTGAGGAAACCCACTTCAGCAGCTAGAACTGATCTTTATAAAAAGTCAGTATCATTTCCAGATTCTAGAAATCTGAGGTTCCCTGCTCATAATTCTTATGATAAGAGAACTTATCTGTACAGGAAAGACACCTATACGAGGTCCGAGTCCAATCATTTTTCTATTTTAAGGACTAGGAAGACTGTTCACCCCAGACTTGGTTTACGAGAACAAACCGAAACTTTGCTTCAAGAAACTCAGTTTCTAGGAAGTTAATTCTTAGAAATTTATCTTCAAGAAACTTAGTTTCTAGAAAGGTTTTAAACACACACCTCATTTCTTCAAACATGCATACAAATAACATACAATACTTGAAAAGGAAGAGAAAAGAGAGGAAGTTGAAACACCTAGACTTAAGGTGAAGAAAGTATGGATTCCCAAAGGTTGGATCCATAAGACTAACCCGACAATACCTGCAGAAACACAGGTACCTTTAGTCTAACCTTATCTTTTTTGCAGGAACAGGGTCACCAAAGTCATCTCAAGAAGAAGAAAAGAGCCTGGATTTTGCACAGTGGGTGTTCAGCCCACATGACCGGATAAAGAAACCTCCTCTGAAAACTGAAGATGTCAATAGGACCCCTAGTTAGTTTTGGAGATGACTCAAAGGGGAGAGTAATTGGCAAAGGATGCTTAGAGTATAATGGAATCACCATAAAAAACGTATCCTTGGTCACCAACCTCAACTATAACCTGCTGAGTGTCAGTCAACTTATTGAATCTGGGTACGAAGTGACTTTTGCCGAAGAATATTGATTTATCAACGACAAAGACTCCAAGGAGACTCTACTAAAGGGAATAAAGAAAGGAAGTCTCTATTTTGTGGATTGGGAGAGCGGGAAGTCTGACACGTGCCTTGTTGCAATAAACTCATACCAAGATGGAGTCAACTGGCTATGGCATAAGATTCTTAGCCATCTGAATTTCAATACAAGTTTTTGGAATGTCTACCACAAGCGGGGTTCGAAAAGGGAGAAGGTGTCTGCAGAGCATGAAAGATGGGGAAGCAAACCAGAGCTTCATTCAAGAATCACACCATCACAGCAAGCATAAACAGGATGCTAGAGCTGCTTCATATGGACTTATTCAGGCCTATCACGCCACCCACCATTGGAGGAAAGAGATTTACTCTCGTTGTGGTGTAACATTGAGGACTGTGCTTGCTGAAGCTGACTTAAGAGAAGGCTACTGGGGAGAAGCCTTGATGACGGTGTTCTATACACTGAATAGAAGCGCTATTAACAGTCGCCATCAAAAAAACCCATACGAAGTCTGCAATGGTCGTAAGCCTTCTATAGCTCATCTACTTGCTTTTGGTTCTCCATGTTATATCCATAACAATGGAAAATCTAAGTTAAATACTTTCAGTCCCATAGAGGATTAATGTGTGTTCCTTGGGTAGGGACACCCTTCAAACTAGAGATATAGAGTACTTAACAAGACCACTGGACTTGTGGAAGTAACATGCTCTGTTGTTTTTATGAGTCTATTTTAGTGCACAGGAACTTGAGGACCTAGAACTTAGTTATCACGAGATCAAAGATGTCTGTAAGAAACTTAGTTTGGATAAAGAAAAATCTACTGGAGGTTCTCTGGCTAGATCTGTGAATGATCATTCGAATAATCCAGAGGACAAGGTCGATGATGCAACTGACCTTGCTGAGGCCATTGGTTCACTAACAATAACCGCAATCATCAATCAAGGGGGAACCTCAAGAGTTCAAACAATGCTCATTCTGAAGGCCAAACTGAAATAGAGTTTCCTAATCAAACTGACTTGACAGAAGATGAAGATGTTCATCCCGAAGAGGTTCAACTAGTAGCAAGTCAAGAAGATCAAGGAACGCAGATTGCGGAAGTCACTATTGAAGAAAAAGATTCAAGCCCAGGTTATTCAGATCAAGTTCCTATTCCAGATGATCTAGCCCCGGTGGAATCAACCTTAGTTCAAGTCCCAGCATCTGGAGCAGATGGTACTGAGTATCCTGGAGTGTTCATTCAACTGGTAGAAGTCACTCAACTCCAGAAGCTAAAATGGTTGAGATATCATCCTGACGAGGTCGTGCTAGACAATGTCGCAAACTCAGGTCACACGAGATGAGGAAGCACATTCCTTACTAATTTTATCTCTCAACAATCAGAACCTACGAAGATCGGGGATGATCTGAAATCAACTGACTGGATCAACGCCATGTAAGAGGATCTTGCAGAGTTCAAAAGAAATGAAGTATGGTACTTGGTGGATCAACCAAATCATCAGTCAGTTATTGGCACCAAATGGATCTTCAAGAATAAGAGAGACGAGACAAGAAACATAGTGAGGAATTAGCAAGACTCGTAGCAAAGGGATACGCTCAATGTGAAGAAATCGACATAGATGAGACTTTTGCTCTAGTAGCCAGACTTGAAGCTATCAGACTTTTCCTTGCCTATGATGGTCACAACGACTTAGTGAGGAATTAGCAAGACTCGTAGCAAAGGGATACGCTCAATGTGAAGAAATCGACATAGATGAGACTTTTGTTCTAGTAGCCAGACTTGAAGCTATCAGACTTTTCCTTGCCTATGCTGGTCACAACAACTTCACATTCTTCCAGATGGATGTGAAAAGTGCCTTTTTGAACGGGGAGCTCAAAGAAGAAGTCTATGTGGAACAGCCCACAGGCTTTGAAGAACGAAATGAAGTTTATAAATTGAGAAAGGCTCTCTATGGGTCAAAACAAGCACCCCGAGCTTGGTATGAGACTCTATCTCAGTTTCTCTTCAAGAACGGTTTCCGAAAAAGAAAAATCGACACAATGCTGTTCAGAATCAAGGATGGAGCAGACATCCTTCTTCTGTAGATCTATGTCGACGACATTATATTCGGATGCAGAAACTTGAAGGTGCGTGAAAAATTTGCCCAACTTATGCAAAACAACTTCTAGATGAGCATG
>JAPKLW010000416.1:30443-42752 GCA_026898455.1 Plectranthus barbatus
GCAGAAACTTGAAGGTGTGTGAAAAATTTGCCCAACTTATGCAAAACTACTTCTAGATGAGCATGATGGGCAAGTTAATTTACTTTCTGGGTCTTCAAGTAATTAATTCCGAAGAAGGAATTTTCATCAATCAGAAGAAGTATACCAAAAACTTGATCAACAAGTTTTGCCCAGAGAAGACCAAGCCTGTGAGAATTCCTATGAGCCTAAGTGCTCAGATCAACTTCGATGAAGAAGGTGAAGCAGTCAACCCAACCATGTACAGAGAGGCGTTATTGGGTCACTACTGTACTTAAATGCAAGTAGGCCAAATATTTCCTACTCAGTTGGAGTATGTGCGAGGTTTCAAGCCAATCCAAAGAAGTAGCAGATGTAGGCTGCCAGAAGAATAGTCAAATACCTCAAAGGGACAGAATCGTTAGGTATTTGGTATCCCAAAACTGATGAGCTTACTCTAAATGTTTACCCAAACTCAGATTTTGGAGGATGCATAATCGATAGGAAGATCACAAGCGGAACATGCCAGTTCCTAGGACACAAACTTGTGAGTTGGTTAAGCAAGAAGCAGAACTCAGTAGCCACATCAACAACCGAAGCTGAGTATGTTGCTGGAGCAAGTTGTTGTGCTCATGTGCTTTGGATCAAGCAACAATTGCTTGACTATGAAGTTGAGACTGGGTGTGTACCGATCTATTGTGACAATAGTAGTGCAATATGCATCACGAAGAACCCAGTTCATCACTCCAGAACCAAGCGCATCGACATAAGGCATCATTTCGTAAGGGATCATGTCGAGAAGAAGGACGTGTCCATAGAGTACATTTGTGCTGAAGATCAACTTGCGGACATCTTCACCAAGCTACTCCCTGAAGCTAGATTCAAGGAACTTTGTATCAAACTTGGTCCATTGGAGTTCGACGAGATCCTAATTGAAGAAGAGTGAATGCGGAATAAAACTGAGTCTCAGCTCTCAGTTTTCTCTCTTATTCTCGCTTATTCACAAGTGGTGTCACTAACACAATTCATCAAAAGGGAAGATCGAAGAAATATTAAATCAATCACCAATTGAAATTGAGATTAAACTCTTAGTTTTACAGACCTGGTGTATTCTCAGCTTTGAGACTTCCTACTTAATCATTCCTTGGAGAAAGACCTATCAAGTGGTGTCTACGCAACACAGTATGAGGTTCTCTACCTAGCCAAGTGATGAAAAGATTATTCCAAGAAGCGTCCAGAAAGGGAGACAAAACTTACTTCCAACTAAGTTTCCACATAAGGACGAGTACTTAGTATACATTTCCACAACAATGTCAATTCTTCTGAATCATGGTGAATCATACTGACTTGTTGAAGAAAACCAAGTTTTATCTTCAACACTTAGAATATTTTGAAGGATGGATGCAGAATTAAACTGAGTTCCAACTCTCAGTTTAGATGTCCAAAAGGCAGGAATTCGAATTCCAAAGGCGATCGCATCGGTTATGACGCTATAAATGTGTACCAAGATTGATGAATCAATATTTGACACATGGATAACATCGCATTCCACGACGCTTCAGTCAAATCTCATAATGCGTATCATGAGGCAATGCATCCCAATTGTCACCGAACTTTAAGAAACCAAAAGGTTATCTACGGTACATTTATTCCTTTTTAATGACTATATTTCCTGTTATAAGACTAATCGTCAAACTTGTAAAAACTAAAATTGAGGGGGAAGATCTATAAGGAGAAGATCTAAAGTAGAAAGCTGAAATTGAGGGGGAACCTTTATGATTTTACGAGACTAATCGTCAAACTTGTAAAAACTCTAATGTTGTTCACTCTTCATCAGCATAGGAAAAAGATTGCTTTGACCAAACCAAAAAGGGGGAAATTGTTAGGATTTCTATTAGAAAAATCATTCCTTACTTTTTTGCTTTGGTGGGTCAAAGATTGTAAAAGCCATCTTAGTCAAATTTTCAATTCCTAGAGTTCTAAAAATGTAATCCTTGCATAGGATCAATCGAGTTGTAATAGAACTTATTGGTTGAAGAGCGAGCATAAGAAATGCTTGAGAACTGAAGAAACTACGTGCTTGGAACTTAGTTTTCACCATGTATGGCCTTGACCAAAACTGAGTTTGGGTACTCAGTTTGTTGTTTTCCATACTAACTATGGGAAGTCAGTATGAGGGCTAGCTATACTGACTATGGGAAGTCAGTAAAAGAGCATCTACCTTGAAAGCACGAGCTATTCAAAGACATCGAAGCTCGGTCAGACTTTGGCATATTTATGCCTAAGTAAAAGTCAGTACGAGGATATCCAAACCTAGGTTCTCAAACTGAAACTTAGTGTGACAAAAACTTAGTGAATAGTACACTGACAAAGCAGAGTAGACCTCTATCATGGGCTATGATTAGACGACATCTTCCATGAGTCTAACGACTGGATTTATGTGTCTAACATGAAGAAATTCAAAATGCTCGAAGGATTTCTCTATAAATAGGACTGCCCCTCCAACCTTAAATTTTTAATAATTTCAACGAATCCATCTCTACAAAGAGCATATATTAAAGCCTTCTCTTTGGTAAAATCTCTCTGAGTTTCCATGTTTCTTTACTGGAGACTTGAGTTCCTGACTCAATTACTCCGTGCTACTCTCTCTCAGCACGATCCTGAAGCTTATAAACTAAAGCTACCATTTCGTGAATATATCTTTCTAAGATATATTCATAATAGGCAGTTTCCTATTCTAGGATTCTGATTCTCATGGGCTTATGCCAACCACCTGAGTTCTGGGAAGAACAGTAAACATCCAACCACCAGGAAGAAGGTTGCGGGGTGTCAACCTCACTTAAACCTGAAGAGTAAGCGTACAACGTGTTCTTAGGTAAGTGCCACAGTAGGCCGAAGGACGGAGTGCCGACTGGTCGTGTATAGATCGTAAGGAGGCTTGTATTTACTTAGTGATTTATCCAGACCAAGGGTCTGAAGAGTGGATGTAGGATTTTTACGTCTGAACTACTGTAAATATCCTGTGTTCTTTACTGCTTTTATTGATATTTCTGTCCTTATTTAGTTTCGTAAACTGACTTTTAAAACCTTCGTGACTTGTCCAAGTATTAAAGAATATATTCTGTAAAACTAACTTAATAACGACAGACTTCATCTCAAAGATCTTCAAGTACCCTGAAAATTAAATTATATCTATTGAGAAGATCGAGTGCAAGTTACTATGTTTAACTTCCGCTGCATATTATCGTACTCTGATTTCGGGACCAACAACTCTCATCACTCCTTAGATACGGTAACTCATCGCTTGAAGATGTTGTCTATTGGCTGAAAGTGATTGTACTAGATGATTTGAGAATAAGCAAGAAAGAGTCAATCAAGTGGGGAAATCTTTTAATTGATTTTATTGAACCACAATCAGAGTCGATCTTAATTAAGGAAGATCAATAATCCTGCCTGAACTATAGCAACTTTTATTATTGAACTTGAGTTTCATCTTAATAAATAGATGTAACAATTTTGTAAAAGGATGATAGATAATTCTTAATAATATTTCAAACTTGATCACAATCGTGAGTGTTCTCAATAAATCCTTGTTTCAATTTAACAAAAAATCCCACCATCAACAATTTCCATAAAATCAGTGAACGGTATTAATAATATTATGAACGGTATTTTAAAATATTTAATAATTTATTATTATATATCACAATATCAATTCAATTAAAGTATTGATAATAATATGTACACGCTGTGCATCGCACAGGGGATAAACTAGTTTCCATAAAATTAGTGAATGGTATTTTAGGAAAATATATGAATATCTAGATCCATCTTCTCTTTGAACTTCCAGTTTCCTCAACCTAGCTGGAAGATCTATCCCCTCCAATGAACCTCGGTAGGAAGAAATCTTCATCTTTAAGTTCTTCTCCACAGGTTATGATGGAGATCTCCTTTTCCAGGAGAGCAATGAACTGGAGTCCATAGGGTGTTGTGCTGTAGGACATTCCTTCAATTCCTTCCAGCAATCGAGAGAAGAGATAATCCATCCAATTAATAATGATATAGTCATCAATTACCATCATTGCTTGCCAGGAGTCCTAGTAGAAGGCTTTAATGTATTCTGGTCGACACACTAGAGCTTCACTGATTAGATCTAGGTACATTCCAGAGAGAGGATTGAGAGTTCTTCTCGAGACGACCAAGTGGAATTTGTCATGATCCGTCATATTTCCACATTTCCTAGTGGGTCTTCTCTGGATTTCTGCTTCAGCTAGATAGTCCTTAAGATTTATCCTAGTGGTTTAGACTCTATAGAATTATCCTAATTTGTCAGGACAGATAGTGACGTGTTTTCCACTGACAACGGAGTGCATGGAAAGTTTATCTTCAGAGATCATGACATTCAGACAGAACTCAACAATCAACTCTGGCCTGAATAAAATTGGAGATGGAGTCATAAATCTTTCAATTCCGGAGTGTCCAAGCTTCCTTCTTTATCCGATGTATCCTCCGATGTCGTCCAGGATGACATACAAATGATAGTTCGCCCCAAATAGATTTAGATTCCATCCACTATATATCCTTATAACTTCCATGTTTGAGAAGCGTACATGGGTGATTCTTCCTTCCATATTGAGTGATGGGAAAATGATATTTGGGGATATAGATTTGGTATTCTATAAATACTGATATCCGGCGATTTGATTTTAGGTTTCTCTCTTACACCAAAGTGGTGATCTGGATCCTTTTCCAGATGCGAATATATATTTTCTATTAATTTATTGTTTGTAGTATTAGATTTTTTTTATATGGTTTAAAAATAATTTTTTTTTTTGAAATACACCATTCCATGTCACCAAATGTTCGTTCCCTTTTCTAAACACATTCAAGAAAAAAACGTAAAGTTTATGTCATTTTCTAGTATTTTTCTTTAAAATATATAACTTTTTATTTATTTATTTTTAAATTATTGTCCCATTGTGTTAGGAACTAAGTTTTAGTCCATCCTTAATTTTAAGTTTTGATATATCAAAACTTACTTTAGCACTAAGTTAATAGAGTTCTATCTTGTAATTCTTGTGTATGATTATTTGAGTTGTAATAGAACTTAGGTGCCGAAGATCGAACAAAGGATATGCTCGAGATTTAAAGAAGTGTTCGTGCATGAAACTTGGTTTCACTAAGTATGGTCAGGGCCTATACTGAGTTTGGGTACTCAGTATAGAGACTACCATACTGACTTATGAGAAGTCAGTATGAGGGTTGCCCATATTGACTATGAAATGTCAGTATAGAGGCCTTATTTCAAGAAGCACGTGAAACACACGGCGAACCAAGTTTAGTAAGACTTAAAGGCAAATGAATGCTAAGTTAAAGTCAGTACAAAGAGGTCCCATACTTGGATTCCTTGGACGGAAACTGAGATTAACAAGAGAATGTAGAAAGTACAATAAAGTACACCTTTTCAGAGTAGAGCAGACCTACCAAAGAGTGAGCATGATTGGACAACATTCTCAATGTCTCTATCGACTGGATTTTTGTGTCTAACAGGCAGAAATTCAAAATGTCCAAGAAATCTTTTATAAATAGCTCGACATTTCAACATGGAAAGGTTACGAAAAAAAAAAATCTCTTGAAAAGCTAAGCCGGCACTCTATCAGTCTTTCTACTCAAAAAGCTCTTTGTTATTTCGTGATTCTATTCACGAGACTTGAGTTTTCAACTCAAGTTAAACTTTTTGTGCTTCTGTTTATATGCACGAGGCTGAAGTTTTTAGCTGAAGCTATACTTTGGTGAATATTACTTTTGTAAGTAATATTCATAACAGTCAGTGTTCTACTCTGGAACACTGATTCTCACGGGCATCTAGCCACCAAACTGAGTTTTGGGAAGAACGTGCAAAATCCAACCCACCAGGAAGAAGGCAGCGAGGTGGGTCCTCACTTCTACCTGAAGACTAAGTCAGCAAGGAGTTCTTAGGCGAGTGACAATAGCAAACCGAAGGACAGAGTACCAAGGGGTTGTTCATAGATCGTAAGGAGGCTTGTACCTATTTTAGAGGATTCTCCAATGATTTTGGAAGAGTGGACATAGGATTTCTAACTCCGAACCACTATAATATCTTGTGTTGTTTATTTTCTTACTTTACTTTTTTGCATACTTAGTATTCACATGCTTCCTTTGAAACCTTCAATACTTAGCCAAGTATTGAAGTGTATACTTGTGAAATTTACTTAAGAACTTTCTGAGCTTAAAACTTACTTTTATAAACCCAAAAGTGAGTTTTAGTTAGTTTCGGAGAACATTTGCAAATCAAACTTACTTTATGCTTCGTATTACATTCTCAGATTTCGGGACCAACAAGTGGTATCACACGCCAAGGTTCTTATAGACCAAGGTTATTTTGAGTCACTTAGGACCAGATCTCTTTTGTTACACTCATTTGCTTCTTGTATTTAAGCTCATGTTATAAAAAATGGCTCAATTACAAAGTTATCAAAATACACTCCAAAATCGTACAATACCTGGAAGAAGAGGTCCTTGATCACACTAAAGAACATACATCCAAAAATGGCGCATGTGATCGAGAATGGACCTATCAAGATCACAAAAATCAACACACAACTCGGAGGAGCCGCCAGTCTAGAGACAGTCGAAAGGCCATACTCTGAATGGACCAATGAAGTCAAAGTACGGGCTCAACTAGATGTTGTGGCTCTTGAGTTGATCTTAAATTCCCTACCAAAAGCACTGCTTGTTGAAGCCGGAGTACGACACTGCCAAGCAGGTTTGGGATTTCCGTCGCACTCTCTACTAAGAGACCGATCAAATGAAAAGGAAGAAGCTTCAAAATTGTGTAGATAAGTATGAGTCATTTCAAATGCTTCCTGGTGAAAATATAAAATTGATAGAAGCAAGATTTAATGCTATTATCTGTGTACTAAAAAACTTGGGGAGAGAGTAATCTATTGCAGATGTAAATGCAAAGATTCTCTCCATGATGCTAAAACAAGAATGGTTCGTCAAGGTCATGAGTCTGAAGGATAAGGATCTCTCTAAAATGATGACGAAGGATGTGTTTGCCCAACTCCAAGCCCACAAATGGGATATCCAGATGGCAAACAAAAATAAAGTCATGCGGAATGTCATGATGCAACCCGAAAAAGATGCTGCCTTCCTCGTGAAAAGAGACTTTAAGAGAAGGCCACAAAAGCCTTATCAAGCTGACAGATCAACAGGTCAGACTTCTGCATCAAATTTAACACCAACATCTTCCTTCGAAAAGGAGGAAGAGAGCTCGGTGGCTGAGCTAGCACTAAGCTTCTGGAGAAAGCAAAAGCAAAAATTGAAAACTCACAAAGAGGCGACCAAAAGTTTAGTGAGAGACCTTCTAAAGCATGCTTCAAGTGTAACTCTCCAAATCACTTGCAGTATGAGTGCCCAATGGTTTCAAAGGAGGAGAGAGTACACCTCAAGATGATATTCGAGAAGAAAGCCTCTAAAGCCGTTGCAAAGGCCATGTTATCCAAAACTGAGGTTTCAGACATCTCAGACAATCATGACGGGTACTACACTTCTGATGATGAGGTTGTAGAAGAATCATTTCTAGTGTTGATTGCCAAACATGGAGAAGATGAGGCATCTGATTCTGAAGATGAAGGAAATGAAGCTGAGTCATGAAATTTGGTAACCATCTCAAACTCAGTTTCAGTTCTTGCAGCATGCATAGAAGAGAGGACTCTTAATCTTATAGCTCTGATTCAGAGGATGTTACTCTCAAAGTCTTAAACAAAGGATTTTCAAAATCCTATAAATTAAAAAATGCATTGGTGGGAGAAAATGACTCACTCAACTTAAAGTTTCAGAGTTGACCAAAGAGATCGAAGGATTGAAGTCAACAAGTGAGGATTTGACCAAGCTTAGAGAGGAGCATTAGATTTTGCTTGAAAATTTTAAAATTACAGGAATGAGAATCTTTAAAATTGAGAGTTAAGATCAATCAAAATCTTATTTGTTCACTATATTCTAGCACTAGCAACATCTCAGAGGCCCTGAGCATACAAAGAGACACATCTGATAAGTTAGGGCTAGACTTTTCTGAAAACTTTTTGAGCAATCATGCATCGAATTCTGAAACCAGAAATGTTTCTAATCATCACTTTAAAAAAGATTCTGATTTAGAAGTCAAGTTGTTAGGAAAAGGAGTTGTCAGTTTTGAGAAAATCTCCGAATCGGCCAATCAGGGCAAGGGATAGAAGTCATTTCCAAAACTGAGTTCTGACCCCAAGCTTAAATATTATTTGGTTTCAAAATTAAATAAACCTGAGATGAAGCCGATGATGCCCAATAGGTGGGTCAAGCAGACCGTTTATAATGCAAGGAAACCCACTTCAACAACCAAGATAGAACTTCGCAAGAAGTCAGCATCATTTCAAAATTCTAGAAATCTGAGGTTCTTTGGTCATAATTCTTATGAAAAGAGGACTTATCCGAGTAGGAGGGACACCTACTCAAGGTCTGAGCCCAATCATTTTCCTATTTCAAGGGCTAGGAAGAATAAACACCCCGGACTTGGTTTCGAGAAACTTAGTTTCTTGTAAGGTTTCACACACATACACTAATTCTTCACATATTCATTTAAATAGCATTCATTATTACAGAAGGAATGAAATAGCAGAGAATGTTGCAACACTTAAGCTTAAGGTGAAGCAAGTTTGGATCCTAAAGACTAACCCGGCAGGACCTGCAGAAGCTCGGGTACCTAAAGTCTAACCTTCTTTACTTTTCAGGTATAGGGTCACCAAAGTCAGCTCAAGAAGAAGAAGCGAGCTTGGGTTTTTGATAGTGGGTGTTCCGCCCACATGACCAGAGAAAAAGAACTATTCTGAAACTTACAAATGGCGAGAGGACCCTCAGTTACTTTTGGAGAAGACTACAAGGGGAGAGTAATCGGCAAAGGATGCTTGGAATACAATGGGATAACAGTCAACAACATATCCTTAGCCACCAACCTCAACTATAACCTGCTCAGTATCAGTCAACTTAATCAATCTTGATATGAGGTGATATTTGCCGAAGATGATTGCTTATTCAATAATAAAGAATCCAAAGAGACCATGCTAAAGGAAACGAAGAAAGGAAGTCTCTACATTTTGGACTGGGAGAGCGGACATCCTGACACATGCCTTGTCGTAACAAGCTCATCCCAAGAAGGTGAACTAGCTATGGAATAAGAGACTTAGCCTTCTGAATTTTCAACCAATCAGGCACCTTTCCGAGCGTAAGCTCGTGGAATGTCTTCCTCAAATTGGGTTCAAAAAGGAAGAAGGTTTCTGCAAGGCGTGCAAGATGGGGAAGCAAACCAATGCTTCATTCAAGAATCGCCCCATCACAGCTAGCACAAATCGAATCTTGGAGCTCCTGCACATGGACCTGTTTGGGCTGATCAAGTCACCCACCATTGGAGGAAAAAAACTCACACTCTTTGTGGTTAATTGATGGATGGTGTAATTCAACACTATCTTCACATTAAATTTATCAATCTGGTTCTTTTCTATTCGCTCTAGTGGAGATTATTTACTTGTATGAAGGGTAAAAATAGCTAGGTAAATCAATAGTCGTTGAGATTTTATTTATCTAGGCAATCAATGTAAACAAAGCATACATATAACAAAGCAATAACAAAGCAAGTATTTAAACTTCTCAAACACAACAATGAACAATTTGTATAAGTAGATTAAGATTTCAAATCTAACAATAAGAAGATAGTGAGTGTCGATCGAATTTCCATTGATCCGAGTTAAGCCAAATTATGTTGTAAACAAAGTTTAATCCCTAGGAGGTTGAGCAATTGACTTTACATTCGTTAGACTTGTTACAGATAACTAACGGTAGATGAAACTAAGAATTGCAAACAGCTACGTTATTAATCCCTAGATCACTCCCAATCGACCGTCAATTATCGCCCTACGACCTAGCACCGCACATGGATTGGAACTTGAATCGTAAGATTGTACACTTATCACGACGATTCCGCCCGCGTGTTGGCTGCAGTGTTCACGTCAACTACCTTAAAGATTGGCTATTACCTTCATGTAAAAGGTAAGGAACAAGCTCAAGTGCAAATCAATCCCTCAAAGGAAAGTAAACAAGCATATTCAACATCAACTCATCACAATTTCAATTCTACAACACTCGCTAATAAAATTAGTTCTCCACACCTTGAATTGAGTACAAATCAAATTGAGAAAATTGAGAATCCATTACAAAATTCAAAGGTCAATGTTTGATATTCTTTGATTGCCTTCCTTGAATCCAATCTACCTTCCTAGCTTCCTAGATCTTCACCAAGTTGAAGGAATTTGGCTTGAATCACCTTGGATGTGGATGGGGAAAGGGTTGGAGATGAATCTAGGAGGAACTCTCGTGATGGTTTTTAGAATTTTGACCAAAAGCTCTGAAAATAACTGAATTTCCCCCTTTTATAGGCGAGCTCCCAGGGCCTCGGATCGCCCGAGCCGAAATTGGCTCACCCGAGCTAAGTGAAAAATTGCCAGAAACTGCAAATCTCGTAATGGCTCGGCCGAGCCAGGCTTGGATCGGCCAAGCGGACCCTCTGAAGTGCAGGCTCGATCGAGCACTGTAGGGTCGGCCGAGCCAAGCCTCTATTCCAATGGCTCGGTCGAGCCTGCCTTGGCTCGGTCGAGAAATCCCTCTGAAATTAAATTTCTTCCCTCCTTTGCTCCGCTAGGTCGATCCAATCTTCCTTTTAACCTTCGGCTCGGGCAATTTACCTCCAAAACTCACCCAAAAGTGCTGATTTATGCTCAAAACACATCCTACAACATTCAAAACACAAAACACGAAAACAAGACAAAAGAACAACAAAAACATATGATATGAGGGTAAAATGAACACAAGCATGCACGCTCACACATCGAAAAATAGGTCATTTTACACACATATCATAATCCCCCAAACTTGAACCTTTGATTGTCCTCAATCAAAACAAAGTAAAGCCATCAATAAACCTCATCAAACAACCTCATAGCTCATCTTGGTTATCTTAGCATGCTCTTAATCAATCGAGATTATCACCTAACCTTGTGACACGGTTAATGCTAACGACTTGAACCACTCATCAACATTGGATAAAGAAATGAAAGCACTCCCTTGCGTGTTTAGGGATCGATGAAATTTCACTCATTCAAAAGATATTGAGCACAATTTCCATAGGCTTGAAACAATTCTCACCACTATACTACAACGAGTTGGCTCCTAAAATCAAGAAGGTCTTTATTTTCGGATATAACGTGGCTTACTAAAAGTAGGTGGTTTTGGGCTAAAGTGACTAACTTCTCCATTGCCCAAAACCCCCAAACTTATTCTCTTCAATCCAGTTCTAACCTCGAGGCTTTTATTCACAACATTTTTCTTTCTCTCTTTTTCTTTTTTACTTTCTTTCTTTTTCTCATTTTTTCTAACACCATCTTTTATTCATTCATGGTGTGTTTCTTTTCTCTCTTTTTTTTCCCTTTCTTTTCTTTTTCTAGCACCCAAAATTTTTGTTGGTGCTCATTTTTCTAGGATTCATATCAATCCTACAATCATTACTTTATTGCCTCAACAATCACAACTCAAAGATACCAAACAAATCCCGGCCCAACTCTCTTCTCCGTATTCACCCTCATACACTCATTCCCCCCAAATTTTTGTCCTAATAATTTTGAAGGAAATATCACCATTAAGCTCAATCACGGGGGTCAAAGATATGAAAGGCAAAATAATGTTCACAACCACCTTATAGTCTCGGAGTGAAAGGTATGACTAAGAATCGATGGCCTAATATCATTTTTTAGTTACCAACTCATGCCAAATAGATAGAGAATATATTCAAGTTCTAGATCTTGTGCTCTCAATCTTGCCACTCACAAATGATAAAGATATGACAATATCAAAGCTCAATTCTCACGGCTTTTTGTCAAGTCCTAGACATTAACCACACACAAAGCTCAGCAATTCAAAAGTTTGACAAAAGCATGCCTCGACAACTAGATTCCGCCTTATCATCGGTTAAGGTAAATCTCAAGCTCACTAAGTAAATCATGATTCAAATATCAAATTCTCATTTGGGTTCATCACACATGTTGGTCCCGGTTTTTCAGAGTATAAAACGTTTCGCAGCGGAAATAATGTTAAGTGTTTTCTTGCACGCTACTTACACACAGCTGACAACTGGCAACTGGTCAGCTGGTGCTGGTTACTTAGTACACAGCTGACAACTGAGACCTGTCAGCTGGTGATTCAAAACTT
>JAPKLW010000416.1:47752-118353 GCA_026898455.1 Plectranthus barbatus
AGTACACAGCTGACAACTGAGACCTGTCAGCTGGTGATTCAAAACTTAGAATATTTAGCCTTGTTTGCACAGTTATATATCAGTTTCAGGATATACTCCAGCACTTGAGTGCTGGGTTTAAAATATGAATGAAAGACAGAAAGCTGATAAATAACAAAGGATTTTTATAGTGGTTCGATCAATCGATCTACGTCCACTCTCCAGTCGAAGCACTGGAAATTCCACTAAGAGTAATCAGGTACAGGTCTCCTACGATCTATCTCTAGCTGGTGAATGCCTCGTCCACCAGTTCACTAGATCAACCGCTCCCGGTCCTGGATCCTTCTTCAACTCTCCTCAGCTAATGGAGTGCGAGCACGTCACTTCAACCTCCACAGCTAGCCAGGTGTTTTAGTTCTCCCAAGAACGTAACAGTCTCTACGGCAGAATGCCTGTAATAACTCAAGTGCTGGTAAGCATAGGAGCTGCTGTGAACTCTCTCGAAGGAGAAAGAACACCAAGTGAGATCTTTAACTTACAAGCTTAAAGCTTGAAGTCTCGTGTTTGATAAATCAACACACGGAAAGCTTTATGAAAAGCCTCGAAAGTACTTTATGCGATTTTGCAATAATTTCAGTTCTTTCGGTGGTTGAGCAGATGAGTGGAATGTTTGAATGTTGGTGGTTGCGACGTATTTATAGCCGCAGGAACCGATTCAA
Source organism: Plectranthus barbatus (assembly GCA_026898455.1). Taxonomy (NCBI): domain Eukaryota; kingdom Viridiplantae; phylum Streptophyta; class Magnoliopsida; order Lamiales; family Lamiaceae; genus Plectranthus; species Plectranthus barbatus. Next base: position 48,451 of record JAPKLW010000416.1, read on the forward strand.
ACTTTCTAGCCGTTTGGACGCATCCGGAAAGGTGTCAGACCTCGGATGTCCTTCTGACGGCGGCAGGTATGCTTTTCCAGAAAAGATCCATACCTAAGACCGCTTTATCTGACACAGATCTCTTTGTGTCAGAACGGCTCTCTCTGTCAGTCCGAGGAATAAGACTGGCGTCTTGTGACTGATAGACTTTAAGTTATCCTTTCATACTTTGTCAGTCGATTCCTCAGAGAATCTTCTTTTTGTCTCTACTACGCGGGGAGAGAGAATCTGGAATTCTGCTGGTAACATCTGACTGGTAGATCATTCTGGTGATCCTGTGCTGGCAGTCTCTGCTGGTGACTTGCCCTGGCATCATCTAAGTCTACCAAATCTCTGGATGTTAACTCTTTTCGGAATCTCCCATGACTGGTGAAATCACCGCTGGTGAATAGTGTAAGTAGGAACACGCATTCTCCTGGTAAGGTTTGTCAGCCGCCTGCTGATGAAACCCTTCCCAACTGGTGAACAGTACCCAGTCATAAGCGCTTCTCATGCTGGTGAACAGTGTCAGCACGAGTCTTTGTCAGCCGCCTGCTGATGAAACTTTTCCCAACTGGTGAACAGTAGCCAGTGGTAAGCGTTTCTCATGCTGGTGAACAGTGTCAGCATGAGTCTTGATCAGCTGCGACTTACAACACAAAGACCTAAACAGGACTTTACATATAAGACTAGAGCTATGTAGAGACAACTGACTCTGGTAGGACTTAGGATTTGATCCACCAAAACTATAATCTAAACAAGTAAGCTACTGGGGGAGGAAACCTTTGACAGATTTCCCAACAACACACACACAACAAGCACACAACATCCTAATTAACAATTTGCATGCCACTAAACAATTTACATGAAACTAAATGGTAGGAACAACGATAGAAAGCGTTACCCATCGGTAGACACGATCAAACCGCTCCCCATGCCTTATTTGTACCTACTACAAATCAACACAACACCACCAAAATTTTGAGCATAATAAAGCCAATGAAACTCTCATATCCACCAAACTTTCCACAAACCAAATATCAACAATGATAAGACAATATTCCACTAGGACAACCATTCAAACCAATCCATTTATCATATCCACAAACCAAAACCAAATAGAAAGAATTCAATCTCATGTAAGCTCGCAAATGATTCATCAACAACCATTTCATTAAAATCAAAACAAAATCCATGCATCATCCACAACCAAAGTAATAGGTAGATCAATATTATTATACAACCAAATCGAATGACCGAATTATTCAAATTCAAACTAAACTAACTAAGCTAAGATAGAGATAGAGATAAAGATAGAGGAGTAAACCAAAGTAGAGCACCGGATACCGACCATTCCCCCCAAACTCAGTCAAGTTAGACTAAGTTTGTAAAAAGGTAAACGGTGCGCTCTCATTCCCCTGATCTGCTGGAATTACTACAAGGAAATTACAAAAGTCAAATCACAAGAACAATGAACAATCAACGTAAGAAAAACTACTACCATACTCCGGATGTGTTGCCTCCCAACAAGCGCTTTTTAAAGTCCATAGCTCGACTAGTGCACTTTAATCAAGAAAAGATACTTCCAAGACGGTACGAGGACCATCATTCACATAATAAGGTTTAACCTGATGTCCATTAATCTTAAAAGACGGGCCATTCTCCCGTGTTAATTCCAAAGTGCCATTATCAAAAACTTGTTTCACAACAAAAGGCCCCGACCATTGTGAACGAAACTTACCAGGCATCAACTTAAGCCGAGAATTAAATAGGAGCACCAAATCACCCGGATTAAAAGATTTACTTCTTATATGCATATCATGGAACCTCTTGATACGCTCCTTATAAATCTTTGAATTTTCATATGCCTCATTATGAAATTCATCCATCGCATTCAAATGTAAAGCTCGGTCCCCTTGGGCCTTCCTCCAATCAACATTAACAATCTTCAAAGCCCAATAAGCCTTATGTTCCAATTCCATTGGCAAATGACACGATTTCCCAAATACCAATTGATATGGGGACATGCCGATCGGAGTTTTGAAAGCCGTACGATAAGCCCACAAAGCATCATCCAACCGCTTTTGACCAATCTTTCCTAGAAGCAACAGTCTTCTCCAAAATAGATTTGATTTCCCTATTGGCAAGCTCCGTTTGACCATTAGCTTGAGGATGATAGGGAGTAGTTATCCTGTGTTTAACTCCATATCTCGCGAACAAATTCTCCAACATTTTATTACAAAAATGGCTACCGCCATCACTAATTAAAGCTCTAGGAATTCCAAAACGTGTTACTAAACCTTGCAAAAATTTCATCACAACTTTAGCATCATTAGTAACATTTGGAATAGCTTCCACCCAACGGGAAACGTAGTCCACCACAAGCAAAATATATTGATAACCACAAGATGAAGGAAACGGGCCCATAAAATCAATCCCCCAAACATCAAACAAATCCACTTCAATAAAAAGCTTAGAGGGCATTTCATCCCAACGGGTAATTGACCCTGTTTTTTGACATCTATCACATGCTTTAACAAAATTCATGCAATCACGGTAAATGGAAGGCCAATAAAATCCACATGAAAGTACCTTCAAAGCCGTCCTATTAGCCGCAAAATGCCCTCCACTCTCGGAAGCATGACATTCCTCTATTATCCGTCACCACTCTCCTTGGTGCACACATCTTCGAATGACTCCATCTACACACCTCCGAAACAAGAAAGGTTCCTCCCAATAATAAAATCTCACATCTTTGAAGAATTTCTTCCTTTGATGGTACTTCAAATCAAGAGGAAACACTCTCCTTAACTTCAGTTGAGAATCTTCAATCATTGGGATAACTTCCATCCTAGGAAGATCCAACAGTCATTCCTAGAAAGGATTGACTCTGACGGGCTTTTTGCCGCATACTTGAACAGTTTAGAGGCAAACTATAAAAGCCTCAATAACAGTGAAGGACAAGTTTTACGAAGGTTCCGCCCTTGACTTGGCCGTAGCTGTGTTCAGAGAAGTACGAATCATTGGAGGATAGCTTTGCTGTGGCCGGTCCGAAAGTTCGCCGCCTACCGCAAGTGTTTGGCAATTCCTTGTACTTTCGTATACTTTTCTAGTGAAAATCTTAGCATTTCGGCTAAGGAGTGGACGTAGATCTATTTGGATCGAACCACTATAAAATATTGTGTCCATTTGCTGTTTTAATGATAACCGTTCAAAATAATTTGAAACCTAGCAACAGAGTTGCTAGCGTATAACTTGAATAAACATAACACATAATTTGAGCTTGAATATTCCTTAAACAAAGATAAGTGTAAGTGATGTTTACTAATTCCGCTGCATTTTGTGTTCACATTTAAACACGATGACTCTGATATTTGAGGACCAACAAGTGGTATCAGAGCAGGAGGTTGAAAAACCGACTGCTTCCGAGTCGCTTTGAGACCTGATCTATCTTTTCCTTGCACTCTTATCCTTGTTTTAACTATCTAGCTCAGGAACTACTCAGGAGTAAACAGAATGTTGAATCATTCACTTGGAAAGTATAACAGGGAGAACTTTACATCATGGAAGAAGCTTGCTCTCATACAGCTTCAGAGCATACATCCTGAGATGGCGGATGTACTTGAAAGAGGTCCAATTAAAATTATGAAAGCTAACACTTTTGTAGGACCTGATCATGCTGAAGACGTTGCTGAATGAGTAGAACCGAGGCCTCCAAGACCCCCAAGACCTCAAATGGTTCCTAAACCTTTTTGAGGAGTGCACAAGTGAGGATAAGAAGAGAGCCCAGTTAGAACATGTGGCAAAGAAATTGATCCTTGATTCCCTACCGAAGTTGATGGCAGACAAGGCTCTTGAGCTTGATACTGCTAAGGAAATGTGGGAATATGTGTGTGAGTCCTACCAGGAGACAGACCAAATGAAACGCAACAAGCTACAGGTAGCTGTTGATAAATATGAATCTTTCTCCATGATTGCAGGTGAATCCATACAAGCTATGGAGGAACGTTTCAACACCATAATTAGGGAGCTTAGCAATCTTGGAAAGAAGTATGAAAATGGGGAGATGAACCACGAGATTATCTCCAAGCTGTATCCTAGAGATGACTGGTTTGTCAAAATGACTAGTCTGAGTGAAAAAGACCTCAGCAAAATGACCACATCCGAGGTATTCACTCAACTCAAAACTAATGAATTTATAATACAACAATCGAAAAAGAATGAAGCAGTTGTAGCACAAGCATCATCTACATCCGCTGCTGGCTCTGAGGATATAGCATACTTTGCTAAGAAAGACTTCAACAAGTTTAAGATGAAGAAGTCCTACCATAATCAAGAAAGGCCTGCTCCAACAACACTAACAAAGGAGGTTGCTACAATCTCAGGTTCCCAGCCTGCCGATCTAAAGATCAGTGAGCTGGAAGAGCAAATGAAAAATCTTCAGAAGTTGCTGATGGAAGCTAAAGCCGAGAAAGAAACCAAGGAAACCCAGCAGTCGTCCTCATATGCCCGCTCACCAGAGCGAAAGCCTAGGACTTGCTTTGAGTGTGGGTCGCCTGACCACTTGAAGCATGAATGTCCGAAAGTAAGCAAAGAAGAGATAGAGTGTTTAAAGCAGAGGTTTGAAAGACGTGCTGTTAAAGCAGTCAAAAGGGCGCTCTTGACAAGGACAGAAGCTCAGGATATTCCTGAAAATGATGAGGAATACTATCTCTCTTCTGAGGAAGACGATGAAGAGGCCATGCTGGTTCTGATGGCAAACATTATGGATGATCAGTTTGCTGATGCAGACGCAGAACAGGATGCTGAAACGTCTCTAGCAGTCGACAACAACGAGGTACTTTTAGTAAGCAATCCTAGTTTTGCAACCATAGAAGAGTCAGAGGAATTCACCTTAGATTCTGAGGAAGACTATCTCACAAAACTAAGTGTAGAATTCTCGAAAATGCATGAGATTAAAAATGCAATCATTGGGGAGAACGCCTTGCTAAAAATTAAAATTACAAATTTGACCGAGGAAGTCGAAAGACTAAGGTCTGAAAGTGAGGATATTTCAAAGCTTAAAGCAAATTTCTCCGAGTTATCTAAAAATTTTCAAAATCTTGAAAAGGAGAACCTTGCTTTGAAAGGCAAACCCCAAGAAAAGTGCATTTGCAATTATACATCCAGCAACGCAGTACTCAATGCCATTGTAAGCCAACAGAGAAATCACAATGATCGCTCTGGTTTGGGCCTTGGATACTCGGATAAAGCAACTACTTCTAAGGAGAAACCAATTCTATTTGTTTCTGCTGGAATGATAAATGCTAACAAAGCTAAAGGAATTGCTAATGTTGAATCTTCAAATGCTAAGCAGATTGCTCAGCAGAAGAATGGACATAAGCAGAATGCTTTTGTCGGTTCTCAGCAGAGGTCTACTGTAGAAACTGCTAAGTATTCACCCACTAAAACACAGCAGAGGTTTCAATCGGATTTTGCTAAGAATAAATCTGCGGGACCTCAGCAGATGAAACCAAGGATGAATACTATGAAAACATCTGCTAGACCTCAGTAGATGAACCACAAAGCATATGCTAAATTCTATTCAGCACAACAATGGAATGCCGAGCGTTTTGTCTCCAACACCAGGACAACAAACCACACCTTTCATAATGGACAACAAACTCACTATAATGCTGTAAGACCTATGTATCAGCAGAATGCCATGCATAGGAGAAACATCTATGCAAAACCTGAGTCCAAATTCTTCACATCACAACGGGCAAGGAAGGCTACACAAACCACTGCACCTAGATATAAGAATGCTAAAAATACAAAACCTAAGATCGAGAAGGTGATTAAGGGTGACATCAAGAAGAAAGTCTTGAAAATCACCAAGATGTGGGTTCCAAAAGGAACCTTGATCCACGTTAATCCTGCAGGACCCGACGCTAAACGGGTACCAAAATCAACCTAATCAATTGTGTTGCAAGAATAGGATCCAAGAACTCAAACTTCAAGTATAACAAACGAGTGGATCCTTGATAGCGGTTGCTCAGCACACATGACGGGAAATGAAGAGCTGTTCTCAGACTTGCAGAGATTTCTCTATGGATCAAAAGTCAAGTTTGGAGACAACAGTGAAGGCAAAGTTGTGGGAAGGGGATGCATTAAGAGCAATGGATTGAGGATAGTTAACGTAGCTCTCGTCTCCAACCTCAAACACAATCTGCTAAGTATTAGCCAACTTTGTGAGAATGGGTATACTGTTTCATTTATCAATACAGGTTGCTCTATTGCTGACAATGTTACAGGGGAAGTGAAACTTGGAGGCATCCGAAAGGGTGGCCTATATGTTGTTGACTGGGAGAGTGGTCAGCGACACTTATGCTTCCTAACCTTAAACAAAGAGGAAACAACATGGCTCTGGCACAAGAGGTTAAATCATTTAAATTTTAAAACTATTAACCATCTGACCAAGAATGAACTTGTTGTAGGTCTGTCAGCTGAGACTTTCAGAAAAAAAGGCGTGTGTAAAGCATGCCAACAAGGAAAGCAAACCAAAGCCTCATTCAAATCCAACCCAGAGAAGGCTACTTCAGGGAGAATCCTTGAACTCTTACACATGGACCTGTTTGGACCAGTCAAACCACCCATTGTAAACAAGAAAATATATACACTTGTGGTTGTTGACGATTTTTCCCAGGTACACGTGGGTTCGTCTTCTAAAGACCAAGGATTAAGTCAAGATCCTTCTGCCTGAGCTGATCCTTAAAGAACAGAATAACAAGGAAGTTACAGTTAAAAGGATTAGATCAGATAATGGAACAAAATTCTGTAATGGAATTCTGATGGACTTTTGTGCGGAAGCTGGTATTCATCATGAGAAGTCCACTGCTAGGACACCCCAGCATAATGGGTTAGCAGAGCGAAGGAACAGGACCTTAAAGGAAGCAGTGCGGTCTATGCTTGCTGATTCTGGACTCAGTGGAAAGTATTGGGGAGAAGTGGTTATAATAGCTTGCTACACTCAAAATAGGAGTGCGATTAACGGCAGATTTAACAAGACTCCTTATGAGGTGTACAATGGTCGTAAGCCTTCTATCAAACACTTTCGTGCTTTCGGTTCAACTTGTTATATCCATAATAAAGGGAAGTCTAAACTTAACACTTTTTCGCCAAAATCTGATGAGGGTGTTTTCCTAGGATATGGACATCCTTCTCATAAAGGTTATCGAGTGTTAAATAAGACAACTCAACTTGTGGAAATAACATGCAATGTTATTTGTGATGAGTCTACTTTAGTGCGCAGGGTTATCAAAGAACAAAAGAATAGCAATCATGAGACCAGTGATGTCAATGATCAATCTTTATTAAATTCTTTCGAAAATATGAGTATTGATCCGACTAGGTCTATGACTGATGTTGATCCAACAACGACGCACTCAGCAGGTGACCAGACTGCTGACCAGGCCAGTGATGCTAATGATCATGCTGAGGCCACATCTTCAATATATCTAAATGACAATTTGGATATTGCGGGAGTTCTTGATGATCAAGATGATGGAGGCTCTACTGAAGATCTTAGCAAAGGCGTTGCTGAGATTCCAATCGTGGAAGAACCTGTTGCTGAAATCCCAGCTGATGTTGTACCTGCCCTTGGAGTTCCTGTCCATGAAGATCCTGTAGCAGATGCAGAGGAGGGAGTTGCTGACACTCCAGTTGCTGAGCCCCAGGAGAATGAAGAAGAAAATGCTCAAGCAGATAACAATCAAGAAGGGGTACAAATTGCTGAAACTCCAGCACGTATCAGACCTACGTGGCTTTGTGCTCATCCCCTAGACGGTGTTCTTGGAAACGTAAATGATCCTATCTTAACCAGACAAGGAAATGCCAATGCTATGCTGGCGTGCTACATTTCCAGTGAAGAACCCAAGAAAGTTGAGGAGGCTCTGCTAGATCCAGATTGGGTGAATGCTATGCAAGAGGAGCTTGCGGAATTCACTCGCAACAATGTATGGGAACTAGTAGACAGGCCAGAACATCAAAGTGTTATAGGCACTATATGGGTGTTCAAAAACAAGAAGGATGAATCAGGCTCAGTAGTCAGAAACAAGGCTCGTCTTGTAGCAAAGGGCTATAGACAATGCGAGGGAATAGACTATGATGAGACGTTTGCTCCAGTAGCAAGGCTGGAGGCAATTCGCTTATTTCTCGCGTATGCTGCTTACCACGAATTCTATGTGATGCAAATGGACGTGAAGAGTGCATTTCTAAATGGTGAGCTCAAAGAAGAAGTCTATGTTGAGCAGCCACCGGGTTTCGAACAGGGTAATCAAGTGTATAGGCTCAAGAAAGCCCTGTATGGATTAAAGCAAGCACCAAGAGCCTGGTATGACACTCTGTCTAAGTTCCTGCTGACTAATGGATTTGAAAAAGGCAGGATTGATCAAACCCTTTTTCGGATCAAAGATGGAGACAGTATCCTGCTAGTCCAAATTTATGTAGATGACATAATTTTCGGATCAAAGAATCAAGATCTGTGTGATAGATTCTCCGACCTCATGACTAGCAACTTCCAAATGAGTATGATGGGAAAGATGTCCTATTTCCTTGGATTGCAAGTTCAGCAGTCTAAAGAAGGAATTTTTATTCATTAGAAGAAGTATACTCGCGACCTTATAGCGAAATATTGCCCAGAAAAAACAAAGAGTCTAAGGATTCCGATTAGCACAACATGTATTTCTGCGCTTGAGAAGCAAGGAGATGATGTGAATACAAATCTCTACAGAGGAATTATTGTCTCACTGTTGTATCTCACTGCTAGCAGACCAAATATATCCTATGTCGTTGGATTATGTGCTAGATATCAAGCAAATCCAAAGAAGACTCATCTAGATACTGCTAAGCGGATTGTGCGATATTTAAAGTGCACAGAAGGTCTGGGAATTTGGTATACAAGAGCAGACAGTCTTGCTCTAAGTAGATACTCAGACTCGGATTTTGGAGGATGCAAGATTGACAGGAAGAGCACGAGTGGTACTTGTCAATTTCTTGGACATAAGCTCATTAGCTGGTTTAACAAAAAGCAGCAATCTGTTGCTACATCTACTACCGAAGCATAGTATGTAGCTGCTGCTAGCTGTTGTTCGCAGATCCTATGGATAAGGCAACAGTTGCAAGACTATGGGATCTCTCCCGAATGCGTGCCTATTTATTGCGACAACAACAGCGCCATGTGCATTACCAAAAATCCGGTTCATCATTCTAGGACCAAGCATATTGATTATCCGTCACCATTTTATCCGAGACCATCAAGAAAAGAAGGATATTGATATCAAATATATATGCACAGAAGATCAAATTGCTCATATCTTCACGAAACCTCTTCCAGAAACCAGATTGAAAGAGTTGTGCATAAAGCTAGGTCTCATGGAGTTGGATGAGACCATGGATGAATGAAATGCTATTTTCATTCTTTCTAGATACGTTGTTTTCCTTGAAGATACTGTGGATGTTATCTAGATGCTGAATCTATCTGCTAACGAAATTGTGTGCTAGAGTATAGCACTTATTACTGCTGCTAACCTATTTTGAAAGAAGAGGTTGCTGAGCAGAAACCCCCCCCCCAAATGTTCAGCAGATTAACGAAGTGGGTGCAGTAGATGTTAAAGATTGGCGTTTATCTTGTAATATGCCATTTATGAAGGGATTCTTTGAAATCTCTATTTTCGGATATGATGATTTGTAAGTTCAAACGCATATGGCATGATATGAAAGGTCATACAATTTACAAAAGGAAAGTTGACTAGATTTCATTAATAGAAAGCAAAATCTTACATCCTCCTACAATACATATAAACGTCAAAAGAGGAGGGAGTTCATATCATATCATCAGCAAACATTCTTAAATGGAAGGGTTGGAGGGATAGAATTATAGGGTTATTCCGTGAACCGAATTACCAAAACCAAACTGAACCGGATCGATTTATGGATATTGCACATAATCCAAATTCACAAAAACCTAGCATGCTCCTATGAATATAATACATATTTGTGGATTAGAGAATTATCGTAATTCTGTCGTCTCTGTACCGATCTTTTGCGTTTGAATTACAAACTTTAATTCAACCATGCAATTCGATTTAATCTGCGGAAACAGAAATTAGAGATCTAATTTCTAGATTAAAATCGAAAACAAAAGGGAAGAAGGAAAGAAATCTGTTCTCCAGATTAGATCTTCATATCTGTATCCCAGTGCTGGTCATATCTACTACTGGTGAGGACTCTGTAGATCTGTGGCTTGAGTAGGACCAGAATTCAAAAATTCTCCTCCTTCTCTCTTTCAGGATCGGCGCCCCCCTATCTCTCTCCTTAGGGTTTCAACTGATTTGAATCTTATGAAAAGTGGCTTAGGTTTCAGAGAGTGAGAGGTCTATTTATAGACCTAGGGTTATAAACCCCTAGTGGGCTCCTGGGCTCAATTCAGCACACTTATTGGGCCAGACCTGGGACCTAATGCAAATAATAAAGTGGGCCTATAAATTAATTAATTCCCATGTCCACAACCCAGGACACAATTAATTAATTAATATTAATTCTTTTTCACCACAGAATTAATACTGACCTACCCCTTTATTACCACGTTATGAGAACGGGTTGCATTAATTGAGAATCCCCATATTTAAGGTTACCGGACATCCATTAATTAATCAGAGCCTCTGACAAGCTCTAACTACAATTAATTAATATCTTATAATTCCTGAGTAGTACCACTCAAACCTTATCACTCGTGCCTGAAATTAATCAGCCTGCAGGACTTTGGCACGATGAATGTTATTGAGCTCCTCAGGGAATGTCCCCATCCTATTACTCGAATATGGTTACCTAAACCTAGTCTCAGGCGGTACTACACGAACTGTTGTTACCCAAGATGCGGATATACGAGCATGTTACTTAGGCTCTCCACCATGGCAAGTCAAATAAACAGTCAACCCGTGCAAACCCCTGAACCTTTGTTAGGGTTTGGACTCAATCAATATAACGAGATCTTTTATTCAGTGATGTCAGACAGACGAATATATCTCACTGCGGTCCATCAATACGCCACCTCTGCGTACCAGCATGTCAAGTAACCAAGACAGACTACTTATTCCGACAATGCCGCAGCCATCCGGACAGACGTATCCTCATACGCTGTCTCGGCTGTGATCAGGTTTATGTCTCACTAGGTCAAGTGATCATACTGTCTTCTGCGATCTACAACACGCCGTATGATCGTCCCTATCGGTGAGACAAGAGAATACCATTGTTCATACATGTACGATTGTTAACAGATAGGAGAAATAAACCGTTGTATACTCATTGTAATAAATTCTTTCAGTATACAAAAGCCATCAATCTCCCACTTATACTCAAAGCATAACTAAGCTATTACAGAGTATACAGTCCGTCTATCTAGTCTGCTGTCACTTTAACCACTATCAGTGGTCGGCATCCACCTCAGACCCAGCTCACGAATATGTCTTTCGTAAACTTTCTGCGGCAAGCTCTTTGTAAATGAATCATCAAGATTGTCAGAAGTGTCAATCTTCTTAATCAGCACATCGCCCCTCGATACGATTTCTCGTATGATATGGTACTTTCTCTCTATGTGTTTGCTTGCCCTGTAAGACCGCGGTTCCTTTGAGTTTGCCACTGCACCAGAGTTATCACAATAAATTGTGATGCTCCTCGGCAAACTCGGGATCACGCCCAAGTCTAAAAGGTAGTTCCGGAGCCACACCCCCTATTTCGAGGCGTCGGAGGCGGCGACATATTTTGCCTCCATGGTGGAGTCAGCAATGCATTTCTGCTTTGAGCTCCTCCAAGATACAGCTCCACCTCCCAGGGTAAACACATATCCTGAGGTCGATTTCTTCTCATCCTGGTCACCTAGGAAACCCGAGTCTGTATAACCCACAGGGCACAAATCCTCACTTTGATAAATTAGGCAGAAGTTCCAAATTCTTTTCAAATACTTGAGGATGTGCTTTACAGCAGTCCAGTGCGCCTGTCCAGGGTTAGACTGATATCTTGCTACCATGCCAACGGCATAACAGATATCTGGCCTGGTACACAGCATCGCATACATGAGACTACCCACAGCCGAAGCATATGGTACAAGACTCATCTCGTCTTTCTCCCGCTGTTTCTGAGGACACTGCCCACCAGAAAGACGAACGCCATGTCTGAAAGGTAGCAAGCCTTTCTTGGCGAGTTGCATGCTGAACCGGGCTATCACAGTATCCACATAGGATGCCTGGGAGAAGCTCAATATTTTTCTTTTACGATTTCGTAAGACCTTAATCCCAATAATGTAGCCAGCTTCTCCCAGATCCTTCATTTGGAACTGTTCGGATAACCAAACTTTGATTTCGGACATCACTCCCTCGTTGTTTCCAAATAGGAGTATGTCATCAACGTATAGTGCAAGGAAGACCACGCTCCCACTGACACAAAGTCGGTAAACACAACTTTCGTTTTCCAACTGTGCAAATCCATAGGATTTAATCACATCGTTGAAACGTAAGTTCCACGACCTTGAAGCTTGCATAAGTCCATACAAGGGCTTCCTAAGCTTCCAGACAAGATGTTCTTCGCCCTTGCTTATGTAACCCTCGGGTTGCTGCATATAGATGTCCCTACCTTCTTCAAGGTAACCGTTTAGAAAAGCGGTTTTGACATCCATCTGCCAGATCTCGAGGTCCATATGTGCAGCTATGGCAAGAAGTATCCGGATGGATTTGAGCATGGCTACGGGTGAAAAGGTTTCGTCATAGTCAATGCCCTCTTTCTGACTATAACCCTTTGCCACCAGCCTGGCCTTAAAAGCCGTGATCTTTCCATCCGCTACTTTCTTTCTTTTGTATACCCATTTGCACCCTATGGCCCTAAAGCCATCCGACAAATCAGTTTTCTGGTATACATCCATAGCAGTTATGGATTCAATTTCAGAATCCATGGCGACACGCCATTTGGTAACATCCTTGTCCTGCACTGCCTCTTCGTAAGTCAGTGGGTCAGAGTTCTCATGTCCGTCTTTCGGGCTCAAGTCCGAAGACTCACCCACGAACATGTACCTTTCCAGCTGGAAAATAACTCTCCCACTACGACGAGGCATTGGTGCCGTGTCAGTATTAAGTGCAGTGACTTGTGGTCCTGCACCTTGCACTGAAGAACGTGTCTGTGGTGTTGTATCTCTCACAGGAGTACCCACATCTACACGTTCCCCTTCCCTTGGAATTGCATTCTCGTTCTCAATTTCTTGAAGAGCGATATCACTCCTTGACCTGTGACTACTCACATACTCGTCCTCCAAGAATCTAGCGTTGGTGCTAACAACGACCCTTTGACTCTCAGGACAGTAAAAGTAACCACCTTTCGTTTACCTGGGATACCCTTTGAACAACTTTACTTTTGACCTGCTTTCTAACTTATCAGGTTCCTTCGACAGTACGTGTGCCGGACAGCCCCATACTCTAAACTTGCACAAACTAGGTTTTCGACAAAGGAAGATCTCAGAAGGTGTCTTAGGAACTTATTTAGAAGGCACCACATTAAGCACGTAAGCTGTTGTTTCCAATGCGTAGCCCCAAAACGAAATTAGTAAGTTTGCATAACTCATCATTGATCTTACCATCTCTAAAAGAGTCTTATTCCTTCTTTCAGCTACACCATTTTGCTGGGGAGTACCCGGTGCGGTCCACTGGGATGTAATCTCATTTTCTGACAAATATTGCAAGAACTCGTTACCGAGGTATTCGCCACCGCGGTCAGATCGCAACGACTTGATAGTTTTCCCGACCTTCTTTTCTACTTCAGCCTTGAACTCTTTGAATTTTTCAAAGCATTCAGACTTGTAGCGAAGCAGGTAAACATATCCGTACCTTGAGTAATCGTCAATGAAAGTGACGAAGTACTCGTACCCTCCACGAGCCTGCGTGGACATCGGTCCACATAAGTCAGAATGGATCAATTCCAACACTTCCTCTGCTCGAGACTGACTAGCCTTGAAAGGCCTAGTTGACATCTTGCCCTCGATGCAGGATTCGCAGACTTGATAAGGTACAGCCCGGACTAGGTCCAATGTACCGTCATCTGCAAGTCTTTGAATTCGCTTCAAGCTGATGTGACCCAGTCTCAAGTGCCAGAGATATGTAAGATCCTCATCAGAAGAAGTAAGTTTTCTCTTCCTAGGATTATCAATTGTAGATGAATTACATGCAATACTTGCGGAAGACTTATGATTGCAGTTAACAACATAGAGAGAATTATTCAGCATTCCACGACAGATAACACCGTTATTACCAATGATAGAAACACCACTATCAAAAATAACTGAATATCCATCAACATAAAGTTTGGAATCTGAAATAAGGTTTCGCCGAAAATCCAGCACGTATAAAACATCTCTCAATGTTAAAACGGAATCATCAAAGTACAAGGTGAAATTTCCAATGGCAGCTGCACTCACTTGTGCTGCGTTCCCCATCGAGATGGTAACCTCGTCATTCTTCAGCACCCTCCTCAGTGTGAACCCCTGCAAAATGTAACAAACATGGTCAGTAGCTCCAGTATCCACTACCCACGAATGATAGAACCCGATGCTAAACATGTTTCCGTTACAAATGCAAATGACGTACCTTGTCTCTTGGCATTCGGACAATCCACCTTTCCGCATCCAGCACACTCGTTCTTCTTTGGAGTGACCTTGGCTCTCTTCCCTTTCCTAGACTTGCTATCACTGCCTGCTTTCCTGAACTTGCTCTCAGCACCATCGTCTCTAACCTTAGAGGTTGTCGAACCAGTGCTAGAACCAGACAGAAAAGGTTTCCGTGCTTGCATGGTAGAATGCTCCACTACAAGATCCTCAAGCAGCTCATGCAGAGCATACTCTCCCTTTGCAGCAGCAACTACCTTAAAGTCATAATAGGATTCCGGAAGAGAATTCAAGATAATATCAATCTCGCCTTGCGCACTGATATTACCACCCCGCACAGTAAACTGTCTCATGAGATCAATCACAGACATCATGTGCGTAGTCACTGAACTATCCTCAACCATCTTCTTGCACACAAGATTGTGCACAAGCTTACAGTTAATAGTTCGCTCCACTTTGCCAAAAGCTGTCGAAAGTTCCTTCCAAAGCTCTCCAGCCCTTTCGAGGTGTTCATACTTATGTCTTAACTCTCTAGACAGGGAACCCGTAATGAGCCAGAAGGCAAACTCATCAGCATCCTCCCATCTGTCATAGAATTCAAGCTCAAGTTCGCACACTCCTCTTTGAGAGCGCAACAGTGGATCCATGTAAAGAACATGTGCTTGATTTTTCAGATAAAGGATGTGTTTGATGCAGAAACTCCATTCATGGAAGTTCGGACCAGTTAGAGGATTGAGAGCAAGTATATGATCGACAGTAGACATAGACATATCTGAAACAATAAAGATCTTAAATAAGAACATACATGTTGAACTTCGAAAAAGAATGCATTGAAAACCTTTTAATAAATCAAATACAAATGTTTTCCACTAATTGCCCAAGAGTTCCCACCACAAGCTACACTCGTAGACGTTTACGATGTCACCCTCAACCAGAACTGCGGGTTTTAAGCCCCAATCCATTTAATCTCACTACCATGTCAGGATGCTTTTGACACTAGAAATTAATAATTAGTGAAAACCTTAGACCAAGCCATCTCTCAAGAATAGGGATGCAATTCTTGCATTATATTCTAAGATGCTTCTAAGCATTAACCACAAATTTTACTCCGGCCAAAAGAGACAGTTTAGCAAGGCACGTAACCATACCGCACAGCCCTTAAAGCTTTTGTTATCTATAATTTAAATCAATCCTAGAATACTTGTGAAAGAGGTCTACGCAAGCCACACTCGTAGACGTTTACGCAAAGCCCTCCCACTATTCACATGATTTAAATTGTTTGTCTAGAAATCCCAACAACCGTACCCATGCACCTCTAGGAACTAGCAAGCTACACTCGTAGACGTTTACTAGAACGAGAGATACACTTACAGCCTAGGACCGCTTTGTGGAGGTCTATTGATTTTAATTAAAAAATCTGCTTAGTATTTTTCTTTTAAAAGGTTTCTTATGCGCACACATAATTTCTTTGTCATTATATTTTCCAAATTTTTGCATGTAATTAAACAAGCCCAAAAATTCCCAAAATAGAATCAGTCAAAAGAAATTAAATCACATAAGCATGCTTGAAAAGCTGTAAATAATAAAAGCGATAAATCATGCTTTTCCTATTATCTACACATGCTTAATTGCGCACATAAATAAATCACATATCATACGAGGATAATTAAGGCAAACAAAAATTCCTCGTGTCCCCACAAAATAGAAAATAATATCTATCTATTACAAATTTGAATTTTGAATTAATTTGGATAAATCCAAATCTTTTTAAATCTTCCAAATCATTAAGGGCCTTCAAATATGGATACACCAAATATTTTGGATTTTTAGGCCTTTGTGATCTGATGATTTGCCCTAACCCTAATGCAAACCCTAGGGTTTACACAGGATTGTGCAAACCACCAAAACACGAGCCACCGCGACGGGACAGCAGCAGCAGACGACAGCCAAAGCCGCCGCCGACTGCCGCTGCTGCCAGGCCGGCCACAGGCCAGCGCCGCGCCCAGTGCCCCGCGCGCTGCTGCCGTGCCGCGCGCCGTGGGTGCTGCCCGCGCGCGCCGCCGCTGTCATCCGCCGTGCCCAGCCCTTTGTCGGCTCCGTCTTCGTTCTTCGTCCTCGACCCGTCCAATTACATAAATTTTAAAATTACAAAACAACTATTCTATTACAATTTTCAAATCTACACTAATCACGGGTTTTCTCGTGATTTTACAAAAACAATTCAGCCCTACACGGATTAACCACCGCGGGCTGAATCAACAGGTTGCCATGAGGAAGAAAAACCAAACATCCACAAAACAATAAATTCATACATGCATATCGAATTTAATTATGAACAACAGAGCCATAAATCCGAAACCTGGCTCTGATACCAATTGTAGGGTTTTTCAGTGAACCGAATCACCAAAACCAAACTGAACCGGATCGATTTATGGATACTGCACATAATCCAAATTCACAAAAACCTAGCATGCTCCTATGAATTTAATACATATTTGTGGATTAGAGAATTACCGTAATTCCGTCGTCTCTGTACCGATCTTTTGCGTTTGAATTCCAAACTTCAATTCAACCACGCAATTCGATTTAATCTGCAGAAACAGAAATTAGAGATCTAATTTCTTGATTAAAATCGAAAACAAAAGGGAAGAAGGAAAGAAATCTGTTCTCCAGATTAGATCTTCAGATCTGTATCCCGGTGATGGTCAGATCTACTACTGGTGAGGACTCCGTAGATCCCAGCTTCTGGCCTTCAGACCAAGTATTGGGTGATGTTCCGTGTTGCCCATGGTATCTTGTTAGGAGAGGAGCCTTACGACCTCAGCTTTTCTAGGGATGTATGGCAAGTGATGATGGCCATTGATGACGTTGCCTTCGTTGACTGGGCCGGTTTCGTCTTTAAAAACGTCTGGGAATGTGTCAAGCTTTATCCTTCTGTGCCGCTGCTCAATGGAATGCAACTCAGCTGGTTGATGGAGAAGAAGTTTCCTGAGATTGTTGATGGACGGCACAATCTTTAGGGTGCTGACTTCTATCTATACAAGCATGTATCACCTTTCCAAAAAAAAAGTCTTTTGTAGTAGGCTTTTGTCGTTTTCACCTTTATGATGTAATAGCCTCTTATTTGTAATGAATTCCTTTTGCTATGAATGCCCATCTTCTAATCTTCATAATGTTTATGAATCAACAAAATAATCCTTGAAAATTGCCTTCATGACAAAACAGTAATCAGCAATCGTCTTTTCATCCTTACACAGTCTGCTGAGCAGACAAAATCTGTCTGCGACTGCTTAGCAGTGCATATGCTATCATCTTAGCAGATTACTTTTAGCAACGACTTTCATAATTAGCTGAAATAAATAATTTTGTACAGAATTCCAAGAAGACCAGAAAGAATGAGAGTAGCATCTCATTCATCCGCAACATCGTCTAACTCCATCAGACCTAATTTGAGACAAAACTCTTTGAATCTTGATTCTGCTAAAGGTTTAGTGAAGATGTCTGCTATCTGATCCTCCGTGCATATGCGTTGAATGTCAATATCCTTCTTCTCTTGGTGATCACGAATAAAATGATGTCGGATATCTATGTGCTTGGTTCTGGAATGATGCACTGGATTCTTTGTGATGCACATAGCACTGTTATTGTCGCAGTAGATAGGTACACATTCAGGAGGAATATCGTAATCCTGAAGTTGTTGTTGTCGAATCCATAAAATTTGTTGACAGCAGCTAGCAGCCGCTACATACTCTGCTTTAGTAGTTGACGTTGCTACTGAATGCTGCTTTTTGTTGAACCAGCTGATCAGCTTATGTCCAAAGAATTGACATGTGCCGCTTGTGCTTTTCCTATCAATTTTGCATCCTCCAAAATCTGAATCAGAGTAACCACTCAAGGCTAGACTGTCGGCTCTTGGATACCAAATTCCTAAACCTTCTGTGCACTTCAAATATCTGACAATTCGCCTTGCTGTGTCTAGATATCTAGACAGATATCTAGCACAAAGACCCACAGCATATGAGATATCTGATCTACTGGCTGTAAGATATAGCAGAGACCCAATGATCCCTCGATATAAAGTAGGATTTACTGCTTCTCCTTCTTGTTCAAGAGCTGCTATGCATGCATTGCTGACAGGAATCCTTAAACTCTTGGTTCTTTCTGGACAATACTTTGCAATTAGATCTTGCGTATATTTCCTTTAGTGAATGAAAATTCCTTCACTGGATTGTTGAACTTGAAGTCCAAGGAAGTAGGACATCTTCCCCATCATACTCATTTGAAAGTTACTCATCATTAACTTAGAGAATTTATCGCAGAGATCTTGATTCTTTGATCCAAAAATAATGTCATCCACATAAATTTGCACAAGTAGAATGCTTCCTTTGTCCTTTATACGAAAGAGAGTCTGATCAATCCTTCCATTCTTGAATCCATTATCGAGCAAAAACTTGGATAACGTTCCATACTATGCTCGTGGTGCTTGCTTCAGGCCATATAGAGCTTTTCTTAGCTTATAGACTTGGTTTCCATTCTCAAACCCTGGGGGTTGTTCAACATAGACTTCTTCTTTGAGTTCGCCATTCAAGAACGCACTCTTGACGTCCATCTGCATAACCGAAAATTCATGGTGTGCAGCATACGCAAGAAAAAACCTTATAGCCTCCAATCTGGCTACTGGAGCGAATGTCTCATCGTAGTCAATGCCCTCACATTGTTTATATCCTTTGGCTACAAGACGTGCTTTATTTCGTACCACCACGCCAGACTCGTTCTTCTTGTTCTTGAATACGCATTTGGTGCCAATAACATTCTGATGTTCTGGTCTATCCACTAGATCCCCTACGTGATTGCGAGTGAATTCGGCAAGCTCCTCTTGCATAGCATTCACCCAGTCTGGATCTCGAAGAGCATCCTCAACTTTGGTTGGTTTTTCACTCGATAAGTAGCAAGAAAACATTGCAGATCCTTGTCTTGTCAGGATAGGATCATTAATATCTCCAAGAACATTTTCTAAAGAATGAGCACGCAGCCATGCTGGTCTGATTGGTTCTCCAGCATTTCCTTCCTCTTCTCGACTGTTGATAGTTCTTAAATGTTCCTCAGCATTCTCTCGGTGCTCAGCATCCTGGTTGATGTTGATTTGTCTTCCAGCAACTGGGATTCTTTTAGCAATAGGAGTATTATCAGCAACCAGAGTTCCAGCAACTGGTGCTTCAGCAACTGGTACCTCAGTAGCTCCTCTGGCAAGACCTTCAGTAGTAGGATCCTCTGTTTCAGCAGGTATTTTAGCAACTGGTACCTCAGCAGCTCCTCTGCCAAGACATTCAGTAGTACCTACTTCTTCATCAACGGAAGGAGAATTTGAAGTCTCCTCATCTGAGTCATCAAGTAGATTAAGGATATCTTTTCGGGAGTTGGCCTCAGCAAGATCATTAGCATCACTGGCCTAGTCAGTGGTATGATCATCTGCTGAATCCGTCTGAATTGGATCGCAATCATTCATAGACTTAGTCTGATCAATCTTTAAGTCTTCGAAATAATTCAGAATCGATTGATCATTGACATCATTAGTCTCATGATTGTCAGCCCTCGTCTCCTTTATAGTTCTGCGCACCAAAGTAGACTCATCAAAAATAACATTGCGTGTTATTTCCACAATCCCAGTAGTCTTGTTTAACACTCTATAGCCTTTGTGAGTGGGGTGGCCATATCCAAGAAGTACACCCTCATCCGACTTAGGTGAAAAAGTGTTAAGTTTTGACTTTCCGTTGTTATGGATATAACACGTTGCACCAAAAGCACGTAGATAATCTAAATTGGGCTTACGACCGTTATATACTTCATAAGGAGTTTTGTTGAAATGGTCGGTAATGGAACTTCTATTCTGCGTATAGCAGGCCGTCATCACTGCTTCCCCCAATACTTAACAGGTAGATCAGCATCGGCTAGCATGGTCCGCACTGCTTCTTTTAGCGTCCGATTCCTTCTTTCTGCTAGTCCATTCTGCTGAGGAGTTCTAGCAGTGGACCTCTCATGACTGATACCAGCTTCAGCGCAGAAATCCATGAGGATCCCGTTGCAAAATTTGGTTCCATTGTCAGATCGGATCCTCTTTACAGTAACTTCTTTACTGTTTTGCTCTTTGAGAATCAATTCAGGTAGAATGATCTTAACTTCATCCTTGGCCTTTAGCAGACGAACCCATGTATACCTGGAATAGTCATCAACTACCACAAGAGTGTATACTTTTCTACTTACAGTGGGTGGAGTGACTGGCCCAAATAGGTCCATGTGCAATAGCTCAAGGATCCTGCTAGAAGTGTTATTCTCTGGATTAGATCAAAATGATTCTTTGGTCTGCTTCCCTTGTTGGCATGCTTTGCATATGCCTTCCT
The DNA here is from genome assembly GCA_026898455.1 of Plectranthus barbatus. Classification (NCBI taxonomy): domain Eukaryota; kingdom Viridiplantae; phylum Streptophyta; class Magnoliopsida; order Lamiales; family Lamiaceae; genus Plectranthus; species Plectranthus barbatus. The sequence continues at coordinate 69,547 of JAPKLW010000416.1, forward strand.
TTCGAAAGGTGATGCCATCAGGTAGACCTGCAACAAGCTCATTTCTGGCAATATGGTTAATGGTTTTGAAGTTTAAATGGTTTAACCTCTTGTGCCATAACCATGTGGTTTCTTCCTTGCTTAATGCTAAAAGCATGAGTGTTGAATTCCACTTTGCCAATCGACAACATAAAGACCACCTTTCCAAATTCCTCAAAGTTTCACTCTCATGTTACATTGTCAGCAATAGAACAACCTGAGTGTATAAAAGATACTGTGTACCCGTTTTCGCATAGTTGACTTATGCTTAGCAGACTGTGCTTGAGGTTGGATACAAGAGCAACATTAACAATTCTTAGTCCATTGCGCTCTATACATCCTCTGCCAAGTACTCTGTCTCTACTGTTATCTCCGAACACGACGGAAGGACCATATGATTTCTGGATATCTGAGAACAATTCTTCATTCCCCTTCATGTGCGCTGAGCAGCCACTGTCTAGGATCCATTCATTGGACATGCCTGATGTCTTTGTACTTGAATCCTGATCCTGCAAAATCAATTAGGTTGATTTAGGTCCCCGTTTCGTGTTGGGTCCTGATGGATTAGCTTGAGTCATAATTCCTTTCGGAACCCACATTTTGGTAATTTTCAAGGTTTTCTCCTTGAGATCCTTTTTGATGATCTTCTCAACCTTTCGGTGTGTGTGTGTGCATGTGGTTGTGTGCTGTGCTTATTTGTCTTCATCGTCTTTTAATAATTCCACTAAACCTACAAAAAGAATCCCCGGCAAAGGCGCCAAAAACGTGATGGATGGTGTAATTCAACACTATCTTCACATTAAATTTATCAATCCAGTTTCTTTTTTTATTCGCTCTAGTGGAGATTATTTACTTGTATGAAGGGTAAAAATAGCTAGGTAAATCAATAGTCGTTGAGATTTTGTCTATCTAGGCAATCAATGTAAACAAAGCATACATATAACAAAGCAAGTATTTAAACTTCTCAAACACAACAATGAACAATTTGTATAGGTAGATTAAGATTTCAAAACCAAAAATAAGAAGATAGTGAGTGTTGATCGAATTTCCATTGATCCGAGTTAAGCCAAACTATGTTGTAAACCAAGTTTAATCCCTAGGAGGTTGAGCAATCGACCCTACATTCGTTAGCCACTTGCTACGGATAACTAACGTTAGATGAAACTAGGAATTGCAAACAACTACGTTATTAAACCCTAGATCACTCCCAATCGACCGTCAATTATCGCCCTATGACCTAGCACCGCACATGGATTGGAACTAGAATCGTAAGATTGTACACTTATCACGACGATTCCGCCCACGTGTTGGTTGCAGCGTTCACGTCAACTACCTTAAAGATTGGCTATTACCTGCATCTAAAAGGTAAGGAACAAGCTCAAGTGCAAATCAATCCCTCAAAGGAAAGTAAACAAGCATATTCAACATCAACTCATTACTATTTCAATTCTACAACACTCACTAATGAAATTAGTTCTCCATACCTTGAATTGAGTACAAATCAAATAGGGAAAATTGAGAATCCATTACAAAATTCAAAGGTCAACGTTTGATCTTCTTTGATTGCCTTCCTTGAATCCAATCTACCTTCCTAGCTTCCTTGATCTTCACCAAGTTGAAGGAATTTGGCTTGAATCACCTTGGATGTGGATGGGGAAAAGGGTTGGAGAGAAGTGAGAAGGGAAATATTGGGCTAATGAGTTCATTATGTATAGAGGATCAAAAACATCTAAACTAGATATTGGGCTAAAATAACAAAAATAACCAAAACAGGCCAAAACATGTCAAAATTCCTTCTCAAGATTATGTGTCGATCAACATAGTGTGTGTTGATCGACACACATGCAGGAAATCGATCCGCCCTTGTGTATCCTCCGTGTCAATCGATATCGAGCGTACCGATCAACATGTTTGCATGCATGTCGAGCCCTTCTTCTGCCTTGCCTCCGATCGACATCCGACCTTTGTGTCGATCGACATGGACCATGTCGGTCGACACAGAGGTCATGCTTCAGGATTTTGGCTCATCTTCAAACTTAGTCAACTTCCCGTGTGTCAATCGAAGTGGCAACTTTGTGTATCTTAGCTCTTTTCATCATTTGACCTCTTTTTAGCCCTAAATACTTGCAAAACTCTCTATCAACTGCATAGCATCCTATATAATAGACTCATGCACAGAAATAACTAAAAACATAAACTAATTAAATCGAAACAATGGAGAAAATCATGGATAAGTAAGTACAAATATGAACTTATCAGCTATGTGTTTACATAGGGAGGTGGGGCCATATCATGGAGGAGTGCAAAGCAGAAGTGCCTTGCTGACTCCACCATGGAAGCAGAATATGTGGTAGCTTCGGAAGATTTGAAAGAAGAAATATGGTTTCAAAACTTCCTTCTGGATTTGGACGTGATTGCTAAGTTACCAAAGACTATCACAGTGTATTGTGATAATTATGGAGTTGTGGCTAATTCAAAGGAACCACGAACTCACAGAGCAACAAAACATATTGAAAGGAAGTCCCATATTATACAAGAAATCATAGCAAGAGGTGATGTGCTGGTAGAGAAGATTGATACAAATAATAATCTAGCGGATCCATTCTCAAAAGCTCTGCCTCAGAAGGTCTACGAGATGCATGTACGTAACCTTAGGCTGAGGGCACAACCAACCACATAGAATGATTGATGTAATAGCTAGATTAGTTTAGTCACGTTATACTTCGGAAAGTACCTATATAATGCTTATTATAAACTGAAAGAATTATGATTGGTATATTATGAACAAGGTTGATTGGTTAATATATTGGGAATCATGAATGCTGTATGATCATCTTCTGTCTGAATTAACAAACATGTTTTGCAAATGTTTCTATCCTCTTATCACGTCGATAGGGAGATCATACGGTGTGTAGTAGATCACGAAAGATTGTATGGATCGGTTGACCTAGCGAGATATAAATGGTTATCACAGCTAAAAAAGTCCCAGGATAGACTGTTGGTATAGGCTGCAACATACGCGGTTATAAGCAGCTTATCTTGGTTGCTTGGTATGCTGGTGCGGGGTTACTGATAACTGCAGTTTAGCGGTTAAGCAAATAAATATTTTACACCCTAAGGTGGTCGATCCCACAGGGACTGTGCAACGAGAAACCTAGAGTACTAACTATGATTTCTAGAACATAGAAGTTTCAGGGAATTGGAAAAGGGAGTTGGTTTTGTAATTTAAAGTGAACAATGCGAAATATTAAAGGATTTTTAAAACAATTAAAGAAAGCACAGATCCTAGGGCAGATAATCTAATCTTTAGCATGCAATATCAATCAACTCAGCAACAGGGAAACCATAGATTTTTGTGGATTAAATTCCATGGTTGGGCAATTGAAATCCTAGATTATTAACTAGTGATTATCTCCTCTCGGTCTAAAAAATACAATTTAATCAATCTCAATATTTATCTAATTAATTCCTATGTATATTTCTTCCTTTTGAGACAGAATACAAACACAAATAATTCTCTCTTCCTATTAACAATTTTCATCTCTCGATCATTCAATTGTTAAACCTAGAACTCAATTCACCTCTCGGTCCATCTTTTAATCTGGATTATTAAATTAAATCAGAGAATTAAACCATGCTTAAAGAGTTGATATCAATTAAACATGCATCAGAAAAGAAATTATAAACCTAGAACCTGTTTAGGGTTCTGGCCACAAAACATGGCTAGAAATAACGAACACATATTATTAATTAACTTACAAATCAAGAGGAACCTTGAATGTCTTGTAAAAACTCCAAAGCTCAATTATTCTAAGTGCAATAATGTAGAAAAAAGAGATAATTTTTGTGCCCTAACGAGTCTTTATTTATAGAGGAGAGAAAAAGACCTAATTAGGGTATTGGGTTAAAATAACAAAAATTGCCAAAACAGGTGAAAACTTGCTTTTCGAACTTCTGTGTCGATCGACAGGCGGGCTGTCGATCGACACAACCTTCAAATCAAAATCAAGAATGAGAGTTGTGTCAATTCCCCAACTTGACCTCCGTGTCGATCGACAGGGAGCCTGTCGATCGACACACATGCATGTCCTCCCTGTCGATCCCTGTCGATCGACACACCTGCATGTCCTCCCTGTCGATCGACAGGGAGCATCTCAATCAACAGGATTGCCAGTGTTGAGCTCTTCCTCTTCTACCTTGCTCACGATCGACGTCCGACCTCTTTGTCGATCAACAGGGGCCCTGTCGATCGACACAGAGGTCCTTCTTTTGGATTTTGGGTTTGTCTTCCAACTTTGGTCAACTTCCCGTGCGTCAATCGAAGCGGCACTCCATGTAACTCGGCTCTTTCATCATTTCACATTTTATCCGCCCTAAATACCTGAAAAATCAACCATGAACGGCTTAACACCCTCTATAAAAGTCTCATGTACAGAAATAACTAAAAACATAATAAAATGCACTTGAAACAATGGAGAAAAATATAGATAAGTGAGTAATAATATGAGCTTATCAATCCCCCCAAACATGAATATTAGATTGTCCTCAATTGAAGAAAAGAAGAAAAGAATCCTCAAGCAGTTGAAAGTGCAATGCCTCACAAGATTCATCACAATCAAGGTTCATCAATCCACATCACACAAGCAATTGAAAGAGATAAGAAATCCATCAACTTCAGAGGACTCACAAGGAACGTGTATCACTCAACACACAAGTGTTTGGGTTTCAAATGAAAGCACTCACAACATGTATGAAGAAATTTATACCATATGCTTGCAAGAGTTCTAAAATCTCCACTGCTTATTTGTGCACACAGCGTAGGCTTTTTGTGAAAGGTAGGGAAATATGGCCAAGTGACTAAACCAATTGAGTTAGCTACTCTCAATAATGTAACCACTATCTTCTCATCATCCACCAATCTCCTAATATTTTCAACATAAACCAAGGCTAAAAAAAAAATTCGTTTGTTTTTTTTCTCTAGTCCTTTTATGCTCTTAAAAATTTTGTTTGATGATTTGAGCTTATAAGGACACAAATATTTTTCTAGTGCCCAACCTTCTTTTGTAAACCAATTTTAAAGTTTCTTATCCACCCATACAATTCCCCTTATTTCACACAAATCCTATAAACAGGATACAATTCACCTTTCTCATAGCACTCTCTCATAGACAAGATAGAAGTACAATGTTTCCTTATCTCATAGACCAAGAAAGAAAAACAGCAGGCTCAAAGGAGTTAATCTAGGGATAAAATATAACAAGGGACAGTGTTTAGGATAATTTGGCTAACAAATATGGCCTAAGATTATTTTCTATCCTTGTGGACACTATGCACTCTCAAAACAGAACAAAAGCAAGTTCTAGAGAAACAAAAAAATACATGCGAATCTCTCATGAACAAATAAAGGCTCAAAAACTCACTTGGGTTCAAATTTTCTTCCTTTGTCAATTTCAATCCACTCAAATATCATGCAAGTGTAAGTTTCGATTAGACCCTATCATGCGGTATTCTACATTCATGGACAAATCAACCACAATTGAAATCAATTCAAACTCATCAAAGATCGATTCCAAACACACATATATTGTAAGAGGGTTCAATTACTCAAAAATTTTCCTCAATATAATATATATATATATTTTTTTTTTTTATTAGGCAAAAATTTAAACACATCAATTCAAATAAATGCAATAAAAAAATAAAGCAAGTTAAAGGATAGATAGTTTGAATTTCTTGTCCACATCCCCCCAAACTTATTTCAAACTCGAAGAGTAAGAAAAAGTTTGAAAATCAGACAAGAAACATAACTGTACCGGACTGTTGATCTCAGACATCGATGTTTTTATCCACCCGAGGAATTCAGCAGTGCCACAAAGATTTGATGCTGCTGGCACTCTGTGTCGATCGATAGGGGGCCTATCGATTGACACAGAGCCTTCTGTCAACTCCTGCTTCTATCGATCGAAGTGTTCTCCATGCACCATGCCTTTTTGTCGATCTAAAATTGGCCTGTTGATCGTAACAGAGGCAATTCCTCCAAATTTTTTTTCAAAATTTAAACATCAAAACCAAAATAAAGCAAAGGCAGAAAAGTGAAAATAAACAATTACAAAAACTAAAGACAAAAATTGAAAGGAATTGATATAAAAACAAGTAATAGTTGGGTTACCTCCCAACAAGTGCTTTAGTTAACATCGCAGCTCGACGATACCCTTTTTCAAAACCAGGGCAGGCTAGATCGCACTCGCCTCCCATGAGAATCCACCATGTAAACCCACCGGTCTTGGATGACAGTAGTGAGGTCAGACTGAGACGCTGTAATTTACAATTTCGCCGCCTCGTTCCCTCGGTCCCATCTTTGAGCAGCTTGGTCTTATTTGAATTCCTCACTTGCTTTTTCATCTTCCTCCTCATATGCTTCCTCTCGGGATGTGAACCTGAAGCACTCAGATTGCTTCCTGCTTCTGTGAAGCTGAAATGTGATCTTCTCTTCATTGGCTCGAAGGGTGATCTCTCCTCCGCGACTGTCAATCAGAGTAGCGCTTGTGTCAAGAAATTCTCTTCCCAGGATCAGTGGTGTGCTTCCATCCTCTTTCATGTCCAAAACTACAAATTCTGCAGGAAAGATTAGATGACCCACACGAATAAGAACATACTTGATAATACCTTTTGGGCGAGACACAGATCGGTCCGCCATCTACAGTGTAATTGTAGTCGGCCTCAGTTCTCCAATCTTGAGGCGCTAGAAAATGGAGTAGGGTACAAGATTGATGCTGGCTCCGGTGTCGCACAGCACCTTCTCGAAGAAATCCCCCCGATCGCCACTGGAATGGTGAAGCATCCTGGATCACTCCGTTTGATGGGCATCTTCTTCTGGAGGAGTAAGCTGCATTGCTCATGAAGCTTCACGGTTGCATTCTCCACGAAGTGTTTCTTCTCACTCATCAGCTTGCGGAGATATTGCATGTAATCTGGAATTTCAGAAAGAGCTTCGATCAGTGGAAAATTTATGCTTACATTCTTCAAGTTATCGACAAAGCACGAGAACTTGGAATCCTCCTTTTGCTTGGAGAACGGATACGTTTACCTGCTTCGCTACAAGTCTAAATGCTTTGAGAAATTCAAAGAGTTCAAGCCTGAGGTAGAAAAGAAGGTCGGGAATACTATCAAATCGTTGCGATCTGACCGCGGTGGCGAATACCTCGATAACGAATTCCTGTAGTATTTGTCAGACAACAGGATTACATCCCAATGGACTGCAACAGGTACTCCCCAGCAAAACGGTGTAGCTGAAAGAAGGAATAGGACTCTTCTAGAGATGGTAAGATCAATGATGAGTTATGCAAACATACCAATTTTGTTTTAGGGCTACGCATTGGAAACAGCCACTTACGTGTTAAATGTGGTGCCTTCTAAATCGGTTCCTAAGACACCTTCTGAGCTCTTCCTTGGTTGCAAACCGAGTTTGTGCAAGTTCGGAGTATGGGGCTGTCTGGCACACTACTGCGGAGGAACTTGATAAGTTAGAAAGTAGGTCAAAGGTAATGCTATTTATTGGGTATCCTAGGCAAACAAAAGGTGGTTATTTTTACTGTCCTGTGAGTAAGAGAGTCGTTGTTAGCACCAACGCTAGATTCTTGGAGGACGAGTATGTATGGAACCACAAGTCAAGGAGTGTTATCGTTCTTCAAGAAATTGAAAACGAGAATGCAATTCCAAGGGAAGGGGAACGTGCAAATGTGGATGCACCTCTGAGAGGTTCAGCACCACAGGCACGTTCTTCAGTGCAAGGTGTAGAACCACAAGTTACTGCACCTACTGCTGACGCGACACTGATGCCTCATCGTAGTGGGAGAGTTATTTTCTAGCCAAAAAGGTACATGTTCGTGGGTGAGTCTTCAGACTTGAGCCCAGAAGACGGACATGAGGACTCTGGCCCACTGACTTACGAAGAGGCAATGCAAGACAAGGATGTTGATAAGTGGTGTGTCGCCATGGATTCTGAAATTGAATCCATAACTGCTATGGATGTGTACCAGAAAACTGAATTACCAGATGGCTTTAGGGCCATAGGGTGCAAATGGGTATACAAGAGAAAGAAAGGGGCGGATGTAGAAATTACGGCTTTTAAAGGGTTATAGTCAGAAAGAGTGCGTAGACTATGAAGAAACCTTTTCACTTGTAGTCATGCTCAAGTCCATCCGGATACTCCTTACCATAGCTGCGCATATGGAACTCGAGATTTGGCAGATGGATGTCAAAACCGCTTTTCTAAACGGTTACCTTGAAGAAGGTAGGGACATTGATGGATGGTGAAATGCAACACTATCTTCACGTTAAATTTATCAATCCAGGTTCTTTTATATTCGCTCTAGTGGAGATCACTTACTCGATTGAAGGTTCAAATGGCTAGGTAAGCAATAGTCGTTGGTATTTGTTTAACTAGGCAAATCAATATAAACCAAACATGAATGTAACAAAGCAATAACCAAACATGTATTTGAACTCTCAAACCACAACAATCGAATAACTAGTTTAGGTAGATTAAGATATCAAGTCCAACAATAAGAAGATAGTGAGTGTTGATTGAATTTCTATTGTTCCAAGTTGAATCAAACTATGTTGCAAACCAAGTTTTAATCCCTAGGAGGTTGAGCAATCGACCCTACGCTCGTTAGTCCCTTGCAATGGTGAACTAATGATAGAAAACACTAGGAATTGCAAACAACTACGTTATTAACCCCTAGATCACTCCCAATCGACCGTCAATTATTGCCCTACGACCTAGCACCGCACATGGATTGGAACTAAAATCGTAAGATTATACACTTATCACGACAATTCTGCGCGTGTGTTGGCTGCAGCGTTCACGTCAACTACCTCAAACGCTGGCTATTACCTACACCTAAGAGGTAAGGAACAAGCTCAAGTGCAAATCAATCCCTCAAAGGAAAGTAAACAAGCAAATTTGATATCGACTCATCACAATATCCATTCTACAACACTCATATATGAAATTAGTTCTTCATACCTTGAATTGAGTACAAATCAATTACAGAAATGAGAGAATCCATTACAAAATTTCAAGGTCAAAGTGAGATCTTCCTTGATTGCCTTCCCTGAATCCAATCTACCTTCCTTGCTTCCTTAATCTTCACCAAGTTGAAGGAATTTGGCTTGAATCACCTTGAATGTGGATGGGGAAAGGTTTGAAGATGAATCTAGAGAGAACTCTCGTGACGGTTATTGGAATTTTGACCAAAAGTTCTATTAAAAATTGAATTTCCCCTTTTATAGGTGAGCAAACAGGGTCTCGGATCGCCCGAGCCACCCACGGCTCGCCCGAGCCATGCAGGAAACCACAACGGCTGGAAACTCCCGGTCTGGCTCGACCAAGGCAGACCCGCTTGATCGAGCCTGCTCTCTGTTGGCAGGGCTCGGTCGAGCCTGCAGAACTCGGCCGAGCGAGTCCTCTGTTCGAGCCGAGCCTGCTTCGCTCGGCAGGGCGACTCCTCCGAAATCCAAAATTCTTCCTTTCGCTCCGCTCGGGCTAACTTAACCTCCTTGAACTCCAAAATCGGGCGATTTGCCTCCAAAAATCCACCAAAAATGCTATAATATGCTCAAAACTCGTCCTACAACATTCAAAACACGAAAAAACGACAAAAGAACAACAAAAACATATGATATGGCCACAAACATGCACGCTCACACATCGAAAAATAGGTCATTTTACACACTTATCATAATCCCCCAAACTTGAACCTTTGATTGTCCTCAATCAAAACAAAATAAAACAATCGATAAACCTCATCAAACAACCTCATAGCTCATCTCAATTATCTTGGCATGCCCTAATCAATCGAGATCATCACCTAACTTTGTGACACGATTAATACTAACAACTTAAATCACTCATCAATATTGGATAAAGAAATGAAAGCACTCCCTTACGTGTTTAGGGATCGATGAAATTTCACTCATTCACAAGATATTGAGCACAATTTCCATAGGCTTGAAACTATTCTCACCACTATACTACAATGAGTTGGCTCCTAAAATCACAAAGGTCTTTGTTTTAGGTTATTACGTGGCTTACTAAAAGATAGGTGATTTTGGGCTAAAAGTGACAACTTCTCCATTTCCCGAAACCCCCAAACTTATTCTCTTCAATCCACTTCTAACCTTGAGGCTTTTTCCATTCACAATTCTCATATATATTTTTTCTTTTCCTTTTTTCTAACACCATCATTTTTATGGTGCTTCTCTTTCTCTTTTTTTTTTCTTTTTCTTTCTTCTCATCTTTTTCAATAAATTTATTCCAAGCACCCAAAATTTTTGTTGGTGACTCATTTTCCAAGATTTCACATCAATCATTTATTTCAAGCTTTCATGCCTCACTTTTGCAATACAAGGATGCCAAACAATTCCCAACCCACTCTCATCACCGTATTCACCCTATACACTCATTCCCCCCAAAATTTGTCCTAACAATTTCACAGAAAATTCTCCATTTAAGCACAATCACGGGGTCAAAGATATGAAAGGCAAAATTATGATAACAACCACCTTATACTCCCAGAGTGAAAGGTGGGACTAAGAATCGATGGCCTAAGATCAGTTTTTAGTTACCAATCTCATGTCAAATAGATAGAGAATTTATTCAAGTTCTAGATTTTATGCTCGCAAACTTGCCACTCACAAACGATAAAGACATGACAATATCATAGCTCAAACCTCAGAGCTTTTGTCAAGTCCTAGGCATTAACCACGCACAAAACTCGGTAATTCAAAAGTTCAATTAAGGCATGCCTTGACAACTAGATTTCGCCCTATCATTGGTTAAGGTAAATCTCAAGCTTTCAAAGTAAATCATGATTCAAATCTCAAATTCTCGTTTGGGTTCATCACACACACAAGAAGCACACAACATCCTAATAACAATCTACATGCCATGAAACAATTGAAATGAAGCTAAATGGTAGGAGAAACGATAGAAAGCGTTACCCATCGATAGACACGATCAAACCGCTCTCCATTCCTTATTTGCACCTACTACAAATCAACACAACACCACCAAACTATTGAGCATAATCAAGCCAATGAAGTTCTCATATCCACCAAACTTTCCACAAACCAATATATCCAGAAAAATAGAACATTATCCACTAGCACAACCATTCATGCCAAACCATTAAACATATCCACAAACCAAAACCAAATGGAAAGAATTCAATCTCATGCAAGCTCGCAAATGATCCATCAACAACCATTCAATTAAAATAAAAGCAATACCAATATCATCCACAACCAAGTAAACATAGATCAATATCATTATACAACCAAATCGAAAGACCAATATTATTCAAATCCAAACTAAACTAAGCTAGACTAAGGATAGAGATAAAGATAGAGAGAGAAGAGTGAACCAGAGAAGAGCACCGGATATCGACCAATCCCCCCAAACATAGTCAAGTTAGACTAAGTTTGTAAAAAGGTAAACGGTGTGCTCTCACTCCCCCTGATCTGCTGGTGGTGGCTGACGAGTCCGGCGGGAATATGGAATGGGCACACGGCTATGTAGCTCACGAACATCCTCCTACAAGATCTGTACATTCCGGTCGAATCCATCGAACCTTGAAGCAATGGTGGCCTGATCCACCATGTAACCCAACCGGAAAGTAGCAAAGTCATCATGTAGAGAATTCATCCGCACATCAAGACCCTGCAAGGAAGAAGACAAAGAATCAACCGCATCAGTAGTCCTAGTGAGCATGGACATCATCTGCTGCTGCCATTCTATAGCCGAAGTCTGCTGGGGCTGCGAAGGAGCTCGTGTACTTGGGCCAGCATCCTGCAATTGTCGTCGCTCCTCCTCAGAAAAATGTCAGAGACTAGTGAAATATCCATCAGTGGATAACACTCCAACCACATCCTTATGCTCCTCGGTATCCAACAACCAGTTGGATCTATCAAACAGATCTGACACTGTTGTCCACTCTGGCCGGGGCATTTTCATAGCAAGGTTCCCAAACTTATAGTAAATAAGACCTCTATTCCCAGGAACGTCAAATCGTCCAGCAAACAAAGAATTTGAATCCAAGAAAAGATCTGAAGCAAATTCACCCGACAATTCCACACCAATAGCCTCAAATATAGGAGTGATCATTCCACAGCTAAAGGTACAAGTTTTTGTACTCGGAGCCCTACTCCATGCATCCATCAACATAGCCCCCAAAGAAAATTGAATACCATTCATAAGAGCATAAAGCATATACAATTCCGGCGTAATCACATTGCTAGACTCATACCTCCCACAGACAGAACCACCAACAAATTTTTGAATATACCGAATAACTGGATTCCTAATTGACGTGGCACGACAATTCTTAATATTGAAATTCTGGCTAGACGGAAAACCGGAAATCTCTTCCCAAAAATCCCCCATTTTGACATTCTCATGCAAGAACACAGAATCCGGATCACACCCATAAATCTCATCAATTTGAACACGTTGATAAAAGTACTCTTTACCTTTGAGTTTGAACTTCATGGACAATGGGATTCCCCCCGCACCCTTCATTATGGTGACTGAAGCCAAGAACTCATGTGACAATTCCATATAGCCAGGCCAATTCGCCGAAAGCAACTTCTTCCACCCTATGCCTTTGATGAGACTCCACACATCATCTTTCAGTTTGAATGCCTTCAATGTCTCCTTGCACAAATACTTGGTGCCAACAACTTTTCACTTTACCAAACTCTTGTATTTGGCAAACTCCTCGTCATCAAATCCTTTTGGGCGTCTGCTTGAAGAAGAAGATTCACTCCGTGCTTGTTTGGTAGCCATAATAGAAATTGAAGGGTGAGATAAGAACAATTCAATGCACTAGGATATAGAAGAGAATTTGAGAAGAAAAATTTCGACCGAGATGCAAATGGGTCGAGCAATTGCTCGACCAAACTTTAAAATGTGCGCGAAGCTCGGCCGAGCGAGGGTTTTGTCGCGCGAAACAAAGGCTGGCACGCTTGGGCTCGACCGAGCCTGCCTCGCTCGGCCGAGCGAGGGCTCTGTCCCACGGCTCGACCAAGATCGGTTGAGCCTGCCTCACTCGGTCGAGCGAAGGCTCTGTCCGAACTACCCGATCCAGCTTGGCCGAGCCTGCCTCGCTCGGCCGAGTGCCCCCTGCTCTCGGCTTTTTCACCCTCTTTTTGACATCATTCCGGTCACATCGCCTCCAACATTTCCAACCTTCATTCACATTGCCAAATGAAATTGTAGAACCACAACCAATTAAGAACCCTTCACATCAACAAACAAAATTATTCAACCAAAATCATAAACTAACAATTATTCAAATATGCAATCTAACTAAATTTTAAAACATTGGGTTGCCTCCCAATAAGCGCTTTTTTTAACGTCGAAAGCTCGACAACCATACCTCATTGTCAATTGTGATCAAAGGGTGCTGAACCCGAACTCATGCCTCGACTTATCACCACGTGATCCTCAGGGAAAATGAGCTTCCTTCCTTCACTTTGAGGTGGGTCCGTATCCACACGGGCTTTCTTCATTCGATTTTGATCAAGTACATCTTCATCCCCCGGATCTTTGTAGTCTTCATTCTCCTCACTCATGATTTTTAAACCCAGACCGAGCACACCCTTCATCCGTTTCTTTTTTCCAGCTTTCTCAACTTCATTTGCATCCACATTTTTCGGAGGTAAAGAAAACACTACTTCCTTGCCACAACAAAGGAATGTAAGTTCACCATGTTTCATATCAAATAAAGCATCGGCCGTGTGTAAAAATTGCCTCCCAAAAATCAATTGAATACCCCCTTATTCTTCATATCCACAACAAGAAAATCACCCGAGAAGGTAAACGTCAAAACTTCCACATGAACATCTTCAACAACCCCCTTCGGGCAAAACAAAGCATGGTTCGCCAATTGAAGTACTTGGCTCGTAGGTTTGAGGCTTCTAACTTCCAACTCCTTATACAAATCCCATGACATGATATTGACGCTATCTCCGGAGTCACACAAGGCTTTCTCGATGCAAGTATCACCAATTCTATATCCAATCACGAAGCCTCCGGGATCCTCCTTTTTGCTAGCAATACTCTTTTCTTCAAGTTCAAAAGTGCTACCATCCAAGATCTCTTCTCCTCCAACTAATTTATCCAACATAGGCACTCGTTCTATCTCTTCCGGTAGTGGCATCTCTATATCTCCTTTCTTCACATATTCAAAGAAATTCACATTCTCGGTTTGCTCATCATTCCTTGTTTCCTCCTTCTCTACTTCAACCTCTTTTTCTTCTTCAACAACCACTTTCGACTCTTCTTAAACTTCCACCATCTCAACCGTTGGAGTCATTACTTCCAAATTTTCCTCCATCTTACTTTCACCTTCAACCATGTTACAACCTTTCTTTTGCACCACTTCCGTGTCACTTGGAAATTTCCCAAATTGGTGCTTACTACTCAATTGCTTAGCAATCAAAGAAATTTGGAGTTGAATTTCTGCGAACATTCCATCATACTCAAATCGCTTATCTAATTCTTCATTGGGATTCCTTCTCGGCTCTTGGTTACCATACCTATTATTCCCCCCAGCATATCCCCCTTGGCTACTACGTCCTCCTTCAATTTGTAACGGAGGATTAAGAGCATTGTTCGGGTTTGCATAAGAGAAATTAGGGTGAAACCGGTTAGATGGATGGTAATACATATTACCCGGTGGATTGTATTGAGGATGACCATTGAACCCCATCCTTTGATTGACAAAATTCACACTCTCCGGGTATGATTCTTTATGCCGAACCACCATCATGTCCTCATTTCTATTCCCCGAGGTAGATAATGTATCAAGTTTCCTTTGCATGGCCGCTATTTGCTCTTTAAACTCCTCACTTTCCTTAGCCTCGTTGACCGATTTTACCGATCGATAGTCTTTCCGTTCCTTTGGCCAATGGAAACTATTCTCAACCATTTTCTCAATCGTTCTCCAAGCTTCTTCCTCTTCGAGATCAAGGAATGCACCCCCCGATGAAGCATCCATCATCACTTTCGCATCATAGTTTAATCCCCCATAGAATTGACAAATTTGTTGACTCCGAGAAAGACCATGTCTTGGACATTTGCGTAGAAGCTCACGGAACCGATCCCATGCTTCATAAAGTGGTTCATCATACCTTTGCCCAAACGATGTTATATCGCTTCTTCTCTTCAAAATCAAACTCGGGGGAAAAAACTTGAATAGAACTTTTCTCTCAACTCTTCCCAAGTGGCAATGTTAGATTTATCAAGACCTTCGAACCAATTTCTTGCTCCATCCCTCAAGGAAAATGAGAATAACCGCAGCCGTATTTGATCTTGGGGAACTTGGTTAATCTTTATAGTGTCCGTAATCTCCATGAATCTAGAGATGTGGACATTCGGATCCTCGGTCACGTGCCCCCCAAATTGATTGTTTCGTATCATTTGGACCAACTGTGGCTTTATCTCAAATTGCATAGCATTTACTCCTAACCGAAAACCTCCCGTTATCGGCTCCCCTTGAAGTCGAAAAAGGTTTTGAAGTGGTCTCCGAGGACCATTCCTCTCATTAATCATAGCTTTCATCAACTCGAGTTGCCTCTCCAAATCTTCAATCCTAACCATGTCCTCTCCTTGGTTAGCCATATCAAACTCAATTTGAATATTTCCGCTCCTTTCTTGAAATTTCCTTTCCTCAAGCTCTCTAGCCTTTGATTGAGTGATCATAAACTACCTAGGAAAAATTAACAAAACCAATTACAAGTAAAACAATTCAACGAAAACAAACAAGAACAATTACAAACAAATGTTAGTTATACTCACACAAACATTTCCTCAAACACCTAGCATACAATTCTTCAACTTTCAATAATTTCACTAGACCTACTAAAAGATCCCCCAGCAACGGCATAAAAACGTGATGGATGGTGAAATGCAACATTATCTTCACGTTAAATTTATCAATCCAGGTTCTTTTCTATTCTCTCTAGTGGAGATCACTTACTCGATTGAAGGTTCAAATGGCTAGGTAAGCAATAGTCGTTGGTATTTGTTTAACTAGGCAAATCAATACAAACCAAACATGAATGTAACAAAGCAATAACCAAACATGTATTTGAACTCTCAAACCACAACAATCGAATAACTTGTTTAGGTAGATTAAGATATCAAGTCCAACAATAAGAAGATAGTGAGTGTTGATTGAATTTATATTGTTCCAAGTTGAATCAAACTATGTTGCAAACCAAGTTTTAATCCTTAGGAGGTTGAGCAATCGACCCTACGCTTGTTAGTCCCTTGCTACGGTGAACTAATGGTAGATAACACTAGGAATTGCAAACAGCTACGTTATTAACCCCTAGATCACTCCCAATCGACCGTCAATTATCACCCTATGACCTAGCACGCACATGGATTGGAACTAAAATCGTAAGATTATACACTTATCACGACGATTCCGCCCGCGTGTTGGCTGCAGCGTTCACGTCAACTACCTCAAACGCTGTCTATTACCTACACCTAAGAGGTAAGGAACAAGCTCAAGTGCAAATCAATCCCTCAAAGGAAAGTAAACAAGCAAATTTGATATCAACTCATCACAATATCCATTCTACAACACTCACATATGAAATTAGTTCTTCATACCCTGAATTGAGTGCAAATCAATAAGATAAATGAGAGAATCCATTACAAAATTTCAAGGTCAAAGTGAGATCTTCCTAGATTGCCTTCCTTGAATCCAATCTACCTTCCTTGCTTCCTTAATCTTCACCAAGTTGAAGGAATTTAGCTTGATTCACCTTGAATGTGGAAGGGGAAAGGCTTGGAGATGAATCTAGAGAGAAATCTCGTGACGGTTATTGGAATTTTGACCAAAAGTTCTATTAAAAATTGAATTTCCCCCTTTTATAGGCGAGCAAACAGGGCCTCGGATCGCCCGAGCCACCCACGGCTTGCCCGTGCCATGCTGGAAACCACAACGGCTGGAAACACTCAGTCTGGCTTGACCGAGGCCAGACCTGCTCGACCGAGCCTGCTCTGTGTTGGTAGGGCTCGGTCGAGCCTGCTTCGCTCGGTCGGGTAACTCCTCCGAACTTCCAAAATTCTTCCTTTTGCTCCGCTCGAGCTAGCTTAACCTCCTTGGACTCCAAACTCGGGCAATTTGCCTGCAAAACTCCACCAAAAATGCTATTATATGCTCAAAACTCGTCCTACAACATTCAAAACACGAAAACAAGAAAACACGACATAAGAACAACAAAAACATATGATATGAGGGTAAAATGGCCACAAACATGCATGCTCACACATCAAAAAATAGGTCATTTTACACATATATCAGACATCTATATGCAACAACCCGAAGGTTACATACGCAAGGGCGAAGAACATCTTGTCTTGAAGCTTAAGAAGTCCTTGTATGGACTTAAGCAAGCTTCGAGGTCGTGGAACTTACGTTTCAATGATGTGATAAATCACAGTTGGAAAATGAAAGTTGTGTATACCGACTTTGGTCAGTGGGAGCGTGGTTTTCCATGCACTATACATTGATAACATACTCCTATTTGGAAACAATGTGGGAGTGATTTTGGAAATCAAGTGCTGGTTATCCGAACAGTTCCAAATGCAGGATTTGGGAGAAGCTGGCTACATCCTTGGTATTAAGGTCTTACGAGATCGTAAGAGAAGGATGTTAAGCTTATCCCAGGCATCATATGTGGATACTGTGATAGCCCAGTTCAGCATGCAACTCGCCAAGAAAGGCTTGCTACCTTTCAGACATGGCGTTCGTCTTTCTAGTGGGCGGTGTCCAGAGACACAGCGGGAGAAAGATGAGATGAGTCTTGTACCATACGCATCTGCGGTGGGTAGCCTCATGTATGAGATGTTGTGTACGAGGCCTGATATTTGTTATGACGTTGGCATGGTAGCAAGATATCAGTCTAACCCTGGACAAGCGCATTGGACTGTGGTAAAGCACATCCTCAAGTATTTGAAGAGAACTAGGAATTACTACCTGGTTTATCAAAATAAGAATTTGTGCCCTGTGGGTTATACAGACTCGAATTTCCAAGGGGACTAGGATGAGAAGCTCGACCTCGGGATATGTATTTACCTTGGGAGGTCGAGCTGTATCTTGGAGGAGCTCAAAGCAGAAATGCATTGCTGACTCCACCATGGAGGCGGAATATGTTGCCACCTCCGAAGCCTCGAAAGAGGGGGTATGGCTCAAGAACTACCTTTTAGAGTTGGGCGTGATTTCGAGTTTGCCGAGGAGCATCACAATTTATTATGATAACTCTGGTGCAGTGGCGAACTCAAAAGAACCGCGGTCTCTCAGGGCAAGCAAACACATAGAGAGAAAGTACCATATCATACGAGAGATCATATCGAGGGGCGATGTGCTGATCAAGAAGATTGACACTGTAGACAACCTTGCTGATCCATTTACAAAGAGCTTGCCGCAGAAAGTTTACGAAAGACATATTCGTGAGTTGGGTCTGAGGTGGATGCCGACCACTGACAGTGGTTAACGAGATAGCAGGCTAGATAGACGCACTGTATGCTCTGTAATAGCTTAGTTATGCTTTGAGTATAAGTGGGAGATTGATGGGTTTTGTATACAGAAAGCATTTATTACAATGAGTATACAATGGTTTATTTCTCCTATCTGTCAAACAAACTTACATGTATGTAACAATGATATCCTCTTGTCTCACTGATAGGGACGATCATACGGCGTGTAGTAAATCGCAGAAGACAGTATGATCACTTGACCTAGTGAGACATAAACCTGATCACAACCAAGACAGCGTATGAGGATACGTATGTCCGGATGCTTGCGGCATTGTCGGAATAAGTAGTCTGTTTTGGTTACTTGACATGTTGGTACGCAATGGTGGCGTATTGATGGACCGCAATGAGATGTGTTCGGCTGTTTGACATCAGCGAATACAAGATCTTGTTCTTGATTGAGTACAAACCCTAACAAAGGTTCAGGGGTTTGCACGGATTGACTGTTGCTTTGACTTGCCATGGTGGAGAGCCTAAGTAACATGCTCGTATATCCGCATCTTGGGTATCAGCAGTTCGTGTAGTACAACCTGAGATTGGGTTTAGGTAACCATATCCGAGTAATAGGATGGGGACATTCCTTGAGGAGCTCAATGACATTCATCGTGCCAAGTCCTGCAGGCTGATTAAGTTCAGGCACGAGTGATAAGGTTTGAGTGGTACTGCTCATGAATAATAAGATATTAATTAATTGTAGATAGAGCTTGTTAGAAGCTCCTATTAATTAATGAATGTCCGTTAACCTTAAATATGGGGATTCTCGGTTATATGCAGCCCATTCTCATAATGTGGTAATAAAGGGGTAGGTCAGTATTAATTCTGTGGTGAAAAAGAATTAATATTAATTAATTAATTGTGTCCTGTGTTGTGGACATGTGAATTAATTAATTTATAGGCCCACTTTATTATTTGCATTAGGTCTCAGGTCTGGCCCAAAATAAATATGCTGAATTGAGCCCAGCAGCCCATTAGGGTTAAAACCCTAGGTCTATAAATAGACAGCTCTCCCTCATAAGTTGTAATACAATTCAAATCAATGAAACCCTAAGAGAGAGAGAGAGTGAGCGGCGGCTACTCAGTGCAGAGGGGAGAATTTCGATTCTGGCTTGCACAACTACAGCTCTGTGGAATCCTCACCAGTAGCAGATCTGAACAGCATTGGGATACAGCCCTGAAGATCTAATCTGGAGAACAGATTCCTCTTCTTCTCTTTTCTTTAAATAAATCTTGAAATTAGAATCTATCTAATTTCTATTTCTGCAGATTTGATTAATATCGCGTGGTTGATTCAAGTATTGAAATTCAAACACGAAAGATCGGTATAGAGATTACGGAATTAAGGTAATCTCTATTATCCACGCATTAAATTCATAGGAGCATGCTAGGGTTTGTGAATTGGTATTGTGAAAAATAAACCATAAATTGATCCAACTTATTTGGATTTTGTGATTCGGTTCACGGATAAATACCTACAGATGGCAGATGGAAGCTGTTTGGAAAGCGGTCAGCGCAGTCTTGCAGGGTAGTAGTCAGTTGCCACCAAGCGCGAACCTGACGTACCTTTAGCGAAGAAAGGGATTCGTTTTTCAAGGAGCCAGCTTAACTGCATACCAAATGGAATGGGATCAGCCAGCATGTTTTGCATGGCCGTCTTCAGACGGTCGAAGATGAAAGCAGCCCAGTCGACCTCAGCCTGATCCTCAAAAGCCATCATCGGTTTCTAGATAGGTGGCGAGAAGTTAGTCTGCATAAGAGAATTGCAAAGCACCAGCTGATTTATGATGTAAGCACCAGCTAATTTATGATGTCAAATGACACCTGGTATTGAGGCTAAAGGAATCCACATGGTGGTGTCGAATTAAAACTGTTGTCATTACCCCTCCATTCCCACCAAACCATCCACTCAGGAGTCGTTTCATCCATTCAGTAATGTATAACAGGTATCCCATAGTGAGGCAGCAGAAACTCTTGTGACAAGAAGTCTGCTGACAAATGGAACTCTACTCTGTTGAGGTTGAAAGATATTTCATCTTCAGAATAGTAGAGTTATATGCAATTACCTTGAGTAGATCCTTCTGAAAGGCAACAGGCTGAACGGACATGAAGCGGTCCAGCCCATTGGACTCCGGGTTGTTGATGGTTTCTTAGTAGACATTTGGAAATATCCAGTATTCAGTATAAAGCCTCCAACGATCGAAGATCCTATACCTGGGGATTGTGATCCTACCCACCATATCTTCTACGATGTCAACTGGAGCAGCCATTTTCAAGAAGTATGTTAGAAATCAAGAAAGGAAAGAAGTTGTTGAGCTGATTATTTCTACCTCGTCAAAGAAGCATTTATAGAGAGACAAATGAGTCAATCAAATAAGAGTGCCAAGTCATCGCCACCGGAGGATATGACTTAACATATCAGAAGCAAAAAGGATTAAGTTGTAATTTAATGCTCAACTACTGTTTCAAGTCAACCATTAATGGAGATAGCCAATAGGTCAGAAGGCTAAGAGTTCAGAGTCAATAAATAGTTGAGCCAACGTCATACGCTTCCCAGATCGCATTAAAGTTGAAGAATGGAGCTCAAAAGTAAAGTAGCTATAAAACAGAATAAAGAAACTGTCAGGATAACAGTTTATTGAGGGAGTACAACAGTTGTAAACTGGAAGATGTGTCCAGTTCAGCAAAAGAAAACAGTTGCAAATTGTATCAAATAGCTTGATGAAACTGAGGGAGAAGGAAATTGACTAAAAGTCAAAGACGCGCATTTTTTAATTAATTGAAAACTTTGGCTGCACGGCGCATTAAATGCTAGCAGCACGACGACATATTACACGGAGCCATGTTGACGCACCAGCGCAAGTCTTGGATGCCACAACAGAATGGCAACAGGTGCCACGTACGTCAACTTTCTAGAGAACTATTGATCGATTAAATTGCTATTTATCTCAGCCGTGAATCCATCAAATCATAACCCCTCTTTAAACCCTACTGATCGCAATCAAACTCATCATTCGCTCTCTACAAAATTCTTCTGATAGCTGAAGTGTTCTTCAATCTATGAAGCTCATATTCATCTACATTTTCTTCTCAATCGCAATGGGCAAAAAGAAGAATGCTCAGAAAGGCAAAAGCTCCAGCACTTCTGAAAATCCTGGACTATACTCAGTAATGGAAAACACATTACATGCAAATCTAGCCCAAATCAGCCGAGATGACGTTTATCCCACGAAGTTTACAAGATATATTTGAGGGCAGGGCAAGTCGTCAAAGAAAAGATTCTAAATTGGCGAGCCATCAGCTCAATCTAGTCAGATGAAGGAATTGTTCATAAACTAGTAGATAAATTGACGAAAGAAAAATTGATGCAATTTTTTACGGCATCTCCCAGGCGATTCAAGCCCCATCGGGTGGTTGAGTGCTACTCGAATGTGATAATCATCAAGAATGAGAAATTCTTCAAGACGAGAGTCAAGAAAAGAGATATTGTTGTTAGTCTTGATCTTCTCGCTCAGCATCTTCACCTACCCACATCTGATGTCCAGATTGCCAATTATTTGGGAGGAGACGATGCAGAGATTGAAAGGCACTGGAATAAGTGGAAGGGAGAAGATTACAGAGGAACCTTCAAAGCGGAAACCAAAGTTACTCAATTAAAGCCCTTCTATAAGGTTCTCAGCGAGATAGCTCTTTGCATGATATATTGTGGTCTGGATCATTCTCAGAACTGAGCCACCTGAAGTATGCTCTGGTGATGGTTCTAGATGACTGTCCAGGTGGAAACTGGGTTGAGTATATCTTCTATCGACTACTGGAGAATGCGAAGAAGAACCGCACCATTTGAGAACAAGGAAAATTCTCTTCAAGTGTCAGTTTTGGATTGAAGGTTAGCTACCTGATTGAGCGAATACTCGGTCTTCAACAGGAGAGAGAAAACCTTGTGCCTTCAGATTTCATCCCACCAAAAGATCCAGTCTACATCACAATTCAAAGTGAAGGTGGAGACGACGGCTATAATGATGGTATTGGTGATGATAAAGAAGATGCCAGCTTCAGAATAATGATCGTGGATATTATTACGGAAGCCAATCTTGTCATCATACCACCAGTTCAATCTGGCGACGATACATAGAAGATGAAGAGAATTGGCACCTCAGGTCCAGTCAGGAAACCTAAAGAAAAGGGTACTACCTCTTCAAGTTCAAGCAAGAGAAAGATGATTGTGGAACAGACTGTTGACGAGCCTTGGAAGAAAACGAGGAGGCACCAGCAGCCACTAGAGACTATTCTTGAAGGAGAAATGCAGTGCTTTGAAAAGGGCAAGCAAACTGTTAGCAAGACAAGCCAAACCAAGAGGATGACAGCTCAGAAGAAGCTTAATTTCAATGAATCCCCTGAAGGAGTTAGCCAAACCTCCCAACCGCAAGAGCCGGTTATGAATCCAGACATTATGTCTGAGGAAGCATTTGAGCATGTGCAGCTCAAAGCTCTTAATCTTCAGTCAGCTGAGGAGCAACCATATTTTGAGGAGATGTCTTGCAGCTCATCCGATTCGGAGAATACCACATCTCAAAGGTCAGTTTTTCATGAAGATGGCTACACAACCTCCGACTCAAGTGACAATGAGGTCTCTACCCATGTCAAAGAGAAAGGGGAGGCACCCCTCTAGGATTTAGGGGGAACTGCTTTTGAATATGATCATGCTGAAGTTGTTGCTGAAGACAGAGCAGAGACGCTTCTGGAAAGCATTCACAGAATGATAGCAGAATACCAAGATGCTCTAAACGAGTTCAATCGTGTACAAATTAGAGCTGCCTTTCAGGAAAAAGAGTATAAGATGTTTATCACTCAATTGAAGGAAGAAGAAGCCCAAGAGCTGGAAAGATTAAGGGAGGAAGCAGAGGAAAGGCAGAGGAATAAAGAAGAAGAAACCTTTGCCAGAGAAATCATACTCTCCATTATGCTCATAGCTGAAGAATCAGCAGCCGAGCAGACCAGGGAAGAAGCCGAAGCCGCTGAGAAAGCAAGAATCGAGGTTGAAGCAGCAGCCGTTGAGAAGGCGATGTTGGAAGCTGAAGCAGCAGCCGCTAAGAAAGCAAGGCAAGAAGCTGAAGACACTGAGCAAGCGAAGTTTGAGGCAGAAGTTGCAGCCACTGAGCAGACGAGACTTAAGGCCGAGACAGCTGAGAAGGCCAGGAAAGAGGCAGAGACCGCTGAAAAGGCGAGGCTGGAAGCTGAAGCACTAGCAATAGAGCAAGCCCGACTAAAGGTAGAAGACGCAGCAGCAGCTGCCAAAGCAAAGAGAATGAAAGAAGAGGCACATGTTGAAAGAGCAGGAATAGAAAAGGAGGCAGAAACTGTAAGGCTAAAAATAACAGGAACAATAGAGACAAAAAAAACCTTTGAATCTTTGAATCTTCGACACATTTACTCTTGCCTCTCTGCTGAAATTAAAGCTCAAGCATTAAACGCTCTCAAGCGAGAAGGCATTACCTCCGTGGTTCATTTATTGAACAGGATGCATTTATTGCTTAAAAAATCCTTCGAGATTCACCGTACACGAGGATTAAGTCTGCTGACTTAATCTACTGACTTGGTGTTCTTACTTTCTGAGTAAGAACACAGCAGCCTGATCTTGCAAAGGAAGAGAAGGTTATTACGGGCAGCTGCCAACTAGTGTACGTTCTGTGAAGAACCTAACCATCCATTCTACCGGAAAAGGAAAAGGGATGTTTGTCCTCAGTCCATCTTCGATGACGGCCAGTTCACAGAGAAGACGCAGAGTCTTCGACAAACTGAAGAAGGAGTGTAGTACAACTACCTGGGTGAGTGATCCGTTGTGCTGTGGACGGAGGTTTCTACAGCAACTGGCTATAGATCATGAGGATTGTATATTCATAACTTAGTGATTTTCGAGATCAGTTATCCGAAGAGTGGACGTAGGACTTAAGGCTCCGAAGCACTATAAATGTCCTATATTGTTTACAGTTTTACTTACTTTATGCACTTTACAGTTTTCAATTATATCTTGAAACCTTCAACACTTATCTTGAAAGTGTTGAAGTGTATAATTGTTAATTGCCTATAACTGTAAAACTGTTAACCTAAACTATTGGCTAACTTAAATTGTGTTTTTAAAACTGTCACATACAAACCGAGTTGATAAGAAACTAAACTGCCCGTGAATTAGAGTGTAATTAACTGTCTTAATACTTCCGTTGCATATTATACGTACTCTGATCTGGGACTAACAAGTAGTATTAGCGCAGGTCGGTCTTTCTAGACTGTCATGTTTCTGAGTCGCTTAAGACCGGATTCGTACTTCCTTACACTCTAACTATTTGTTAAGTGTGTTTAGCGAACAGATTATCGTAAGATATGATGAGTTATCCAAGCCTTCCCAATTACAACCCAGAGAAGTTCGAAGTGTGGAAGAAGAGGTAACTCATTCAACTGAAGGCTTAACATCCAGAGATGGATGAGGTTTTGAAGAATGGACCTCTGAAGATCTAGATTCCTAAAGTCCACTGATCACTGATATTTCTATCATATTAATTATAGAATAGTGGCCAAATAAATTTATAAAACCATAAGTTGACAAACCCATAAGGAAAAGAATAACGAGATTATCCCATGTACTAGCCATAGTTCTTGGTTCATTGTTTGAGTAAATAAAACCCAAGCCATCAATCCTCAAAGCAAACTAGTAACAAGATGAAACTTGATGCGGTAAAAGTTCAATCACAATTAACCCTCAACCACACTCAAGAATAAAATATCAATCCGAGTTCTTCTTGATTCGCCTCCTAGATTACCGAGCTACTCAAGTGAAGTCTTATAGCTAAGCATGATTCAATCGTTGAGTAATTCTAATCATCTAAACATGCAATTCAAATCTAAGCTATCAATATAGGAAATGCAAGAATTTAAACACAAAATTTAATCGAACAATCCTTCTCACTATGGTAAACCAAGACAATCACAATACTCAAGTTAGGAAGATCGGATGTTGAATTGAGTAGAGATACAATCAAATTTGGCTAATCATTGTTGCAAACATTATTTAATCCCTAGGAGATTGAGCAATCGACCCTACACTCGATAACCCCTTGTCACGGTGAGCTACCAGTTGATGATCTAGAACTAGCAAACAGTCACGTTATTTAGCCCTAGACCACTCCAAATGGTTCGTCAATTATCGCCCTACGACCTAGCACCGCACATGGATTGGAACTAAAATTGTATGAATTAACACTATTCATGACGATTCCGCCCGCGTGTTGGCTGCAGCGTTCACGTCAACTACCTCCTAAGTTGGCTATTACCTACACCTAAGAGGTAAGGAACAAGCTCTAGTGAAATCCAAACTCTCAAAGGAAAGTAAACATACAATTCTCATGCCAAATTCTCATGCATCCTTCCTCAAATCAACATTCAAAACAGTTTAGAACTTTATACCTTTCAATTGTACAATTACAATTTGGAATACAATGTACGTCATTACAATTTGAAGGTAGAAATAAGAAATCTTCCCCAATTTGGATTGGTAGACTTGATCCACCACTTTTGATCTTCAATCTCTTACAAGTGTTGATGAATTTAGCTCCTAGAAGCTCTAGGACTAGGATGAATTTGAAATGGAAAAATAGAATCTAGGGAGAAATCTACTATCGTATGTGAAAAGTGACAAAAAGCTTTTTCAAATAACCGCTCATTCCCCTTTTATATGCAAGCAATCAGGCCCTCGGATTGCCCGGTCGAAGTTTGGCTCGCCCGGGCCACCAAAAACTGCCAGAAACTGCCAAAAAAACTGACTTGGCTCGGCCGATCGACATATGGCTCGACCGAGCCAAGTCCCAGCCCGGCCACGCTCGACCGATCCTGCACAGGCTCGACCGGTCGAGCTCTCTGAACGCCCGCTCGACTGATCCTGCACAGGCTCGACCGGTCGAGCTCTCTGAACTCCCGCTCGGCCGATCCTGCCCACGCTCGACCGGTCGAAGCCTCCAAACTCCAAAACCTTGCGATTTTCCTCCAAAACTCCACCAAATATGCTTGTTTATGCCAAAAACCTATCCTACACAAGTCAAACGCACAAAACATGAAACAACAAACAAAATACGACAAAAACATATGATACGGGAATAAAATAGCCACAAACAAGCATGTACACATATCAAAATATAGGTTATTTTACGCACGTATCAAAACTCTATCTAATACCAAATAGATTCATAACTCGGATGTCGAACCCACAGAGAAAAGACATGCGAAATAGTCCTATGTACTAAAACACAGTTCCGGATTAATTGTTTGAGTATTTCAAAATCAGGTTTTGTTTATTAAACTAGGCAGAGAAAATAAAAAATAAACTTAAATTAAATAAAACAAAACACAGATTCTAGGGAAGAAGTCTTATTATGGATAACATGTAAGAACCAATTAAATTAACAGGTGGAATACTGCAATAATACTATATTTCCTTGTTTGGCAAATATAACTTAGATTACTAATTAGTGACTATTTCCGCTCGGTCTCAAGTACACCAAATTAGTCAATCTGATAAGCAAATCAGTTTAATTCCCACAGTCTAGTACATCTGTTTGGATAGTGTAGAGTGTATCATGCATTCCTAATCCCACTATCAGTATACACCTCTCGATTCTTCTATCAATAGTTAGACATCTAAATTAATCGTCACCTCTCGATCCTTGAAATAATCTAGAATTATAAAATAAGCACAAGAATCTGAATCTAATTAATTAATCCTAAACATGAATTCAAAATAATATTCAAACCCTAGAAATAAAATACATAATTAAACTGAAATAAACTTGCATTAAAAATAAAAACATAAATTCAAAAGTGCATAAAATAAAATAAAATCCTAACTACAAAAATTGAGGTTGAGAAGGATATATGAATTAATATTCATATAGGGAGTGAAATCCACTAAATAAACTAATCTAGGGGGGTATTTATAGTGTTTTTATGGGCTTTAGAAGGCTGAATCCTATAGGAAATAGGATTAGATTTGATGTATATCTATATCTCCATGTCCTACAATGAGTATATCTTTAATCTTGAGTCTTCTGGGCTTCCAATATGATATATCTCTTCAATTTTGACCAAATCTCGCCCAAGATTCGTGAAATCCGTCCAGAATCTCTCCAAATTCGTGTGCGTTGATCGACGCGGGTCTTGCGTCTATCGACGCGTGTGTGTCCACCCGTCGGTCGACGTCGATCTGCGCGGTCTCACGGTTTTGGCCATAACTTCCTCTCCCAAACTCCGATTGACCCGATTCCAGTTGTGTTGGAAAGCTAATTCGAAGCTCTATCTATTTCCATGCACCAATAACCCAAATTTCTTGAGTGGAGAAATCCTTCTCTGCTACTCTTGCACATCACTACTTTCGGAACGGATTTTCGGTGAATTCGACCTCAAACTGCAAAAATACACCACTACAAGCACAATACCCTCCTAGAGTGATTCATGCAATAAAAATAACTAAAACAAATGAAAATGCAATGAAAAACAAAGATAAATCAAACCAATAATGAGTGAAAATATGAACTCATCATCCACCTCGCGGCAGGAGATGCTCCAGGCGGTGTCGAAGTAATAGACAAACCTATGGAGGACTGGACACTTGAGGACAAGAAACGCCATTAGGTTGATCTCATCTTGCAGGAAATGATCATATAATCCCTCCCAGATTCTCTCATGATCGTAGCCGTAGAGAACAACACGGCCAAGACACTATGGGATTGGATAAACGACCTCACAAAGGAAACAGAGGCAATGAAACGCAATAAGAAGTAGGTCATCATGGAGAAATATGAATCCTTCCAAATGCTAACTGGCGAAATAATCTAATCAATGGAAGCAAGGTTTAGTACCATCGTTAGCGAGATGAAGAATCTTGGAAGAGAAGAAAAAGTGGCCGATATGGATGCCAAAATTCTTTCAAGACTACCGAAGGAAGATTAATTTGTTAAAACCACAAGTTTGAAGACCATGGATCTCTCCAAAATGACCACCAAAGAACTGTTCGCCGAACTCCAAGCCTATGAATGAGATATCCAGATGGTGAACAGATATGAAGCTGTAAGAAACCCAAATTCAACAACTGATGGTGATGCAGTATTCTTCGTGGAGAGAGACTTCCAAAGGCATTCAAAAAGGCCAGTTTACTTCGAGAAAACTGCCTATCGATCCTCACTAGCGAATGACACCTCCAACACAGTTCAGAAGAAGGAAACTGGACTGTCAGTTGCCAAACTGGAGGAACAATTGAGGAACCTGACCATACTTCTCGAGAAGGCAAAAGGAAAAGAAAAAGAAACTCAGTCTAGTGAGCAAAGGTTCACAAAGAGAGAGCCACGTACTTGCTATGAATGCAACTCTCTAGATCATCTGAAGTACGATTGCCTTCTAGTCTCTCAGGAGGAGAAAGATAGATTGAAGAAGGTGTTTGAAAGGAGAGCATCCTAAGTTGTTGCCCAAGCGATGCTTACAAGAACCGAAGTACCAGACATACCAGACCATGATGATGGCTACTACACGTCTGAGGATGAAAATGATGAGGAAGTATTCCTTGCCTTCATGGCAGCCATTGATGGAGATGTTATCGATGAAGAAGTAAGCGCTTCAAACCACGAAATACTGGTAACAACTAATCTACCCTCATCTAGTGCATCTTTATGTTTTGATGTCAACTCTGAACCATGTCACTCAAGCTCAGAGGACATTTCTCTTGAAAAAATTATAAAAGAATTTGAAAAATTTTCATGAAATCAAAGATACATTAATTAGTGAAAATGCCTCACTAAAATCATAAATTTCAGTTTTGACCAATGAAGTCGAAAGAACGAGGTCACTCAGTGAGGAGCTGAATTATTTAAGAGAAGAACATGTTAAACTTTTTAAAGATTTTGAAAATGTTTCAAAAGAGTGCGATTCTCTAAAGAAACTTGAACCTGTTAAGTGTGATTGTTCTTTTAAGAAGAGTTCAAGATAATTAAGAGAGATCTTGAGTGTTTAAATACCACCATCCGATAAATTCGGACTTGGATTTATGGAATGACATAATGAAAAGGAAGTCTTGATTAATCATGCATCCATTTCAGGAACTGAGAAAACTCATTAGGCTTTGTCAAAGCAAAACTCGGTTCAGGCACTATGTTGGAAAAGGGTAAGGACAATTCCAAGAAAATAGTCAATCAGAATGTCTAGACCAAATGCTGGTAAAAAATTGACCTGAAACTGGCATCTCAGCAGAATGCTAACACAATTCGAAAACTGTATAAGCAAACTGTTAGGAGGAAAACGGACCTTCCTTCTAAACTGGATAAGCATAATGATCCTTATGCAAGGAATCCAGTTTTACCAACAAGAACAACTAAGTAATATGTTAATGTTGCAAGGAAGTTGGTTCGACAATCGGAAATCAATCCGAGAAGTTATGATAGAACTCCAGTTCATTATAACAACTATCCGAATAGGGGGAACACCTATTCAAGGCAGAGTTTAGACAGATTTATACTCAAAAGAATGTTATGGCTACACACCCAGCTTGTGGAAATAACATGTCATGTTGTTTTTTATAAAGCTACTTTAGTGTGCAGGACACTTTAAGAACTGAGTCTAGGGAATCATGAGATCAAGGATGTCAATGAGGAACCTAAGAATGATCTTGATCATAATCAAACAGTTCCCCTTACTAGATCTATGAATGATATCCCTAAGACCCCACTTGCCTCGGCTGAACCCCAAGCAGTCGAGAGTGCCAATGATGCAAATGCCATCGCTGAGCCCTTAAAGACAATAAACATTAAAGATTCAGGTGAAAAGAAGCCCCCTGAAGCACATAGAACGGTTTTAAAAACAGAGCAAACTAATACAAAGGAAGTCAACCTCGAGGATGCTAAGGAAGCAGAATCAGCTGGCGAGCTGACTGCTATTCAGAATCCAGGTGTTGATCAGAATGCAGTTCCAGGACAAGGAGAAGAAGGTGTTCCAGAATAAGAAGAAGCTCCAGAATCTGGAAGTGAACCTTCTCAAGAGGAACATCCTAAAGCTTCTGCAGATCCAGCTGCTCGTGCTGAAGCCGTACCTGTGAAGAAGCCTAGTTGGCTAAGAGATCATCCCAAAGAAGCCATCCTCGATGATATTGGAAATCCTGTTCGAACCAGACAAGACACTTTATTGATGTCTTGCTTCTTATCTCAGATCGAACCAGTGAAGATCACAGAAGCTCTAATCAATAGACTGGATAAATGCAATGCAGGAAGAACTAAAGTAGTTCACTCGCAATAATGTGTGGTATCTGGTGGATCGACCAACACATCAGTCTGTGATTGGTACCAAGTGGGTCTTCAAAAATAAAAGAGATGAGGCCGGTACCATCATTCAAAACAAGGCAAGACTGGTTGCAAAGGGATACGCACAATGTGAAGGGATAGACTTTGATGAGACATTTGCGCAAGTTGCCAGATTGGAAGCTATTCGGTTATTTTTGGCACAACTTCACAGTTCTTCAGATGGACGTGAAGAGTGTCTTCCTCAATGGCGAATTAAAGGAAAAAGTCTACATCAAACAACCCCTAGGTTTCGAGCAAGGAAACTAAGTCTACAAGCTAAGGAAAGTTTTATATGGATTAAAGCAAGCACCTAGAGCATGGTATGAAACTCTCTCACAGTTTTTGCTCAAAAGTGGATTTGAAAAGGGTGTTGTAGATCGAACATTTTTCAAGATAAAGGATGGAGAGGACATCCTACTTGTTCAGATTTATGTAGACGACATCATCTTCGAAAGCAAAAATACCAAGTTATGTGAAAAGTTTGCCCAGCTGATGCAGAATAAATTTCAAATGAGTATGATGGGAAAGATGACATACTTTCTTGGTTTGCAAGTTGATCAGTCTGATGAAGGGATCTTTATAAGTCAGAAGAAGTACACTCAAGACCTAATTAACAAATTCTATTCGGAGAAGACAAAGTCACTAAGGATTCCTATGAGCACCAATTCTCAGATCACTCTCGATGAAAAAGGAGAACCTATCAATCCAATAGCTTATAGAGGAATAATAAGGTCACTACTATATCTAAATGCCAGCCGACCAGATATATCTTATGCCGTAGGAGTATGAGCAAGATTCCAGGCGAATCCGAAGAAGTCTCACATGGAAGCGACAAAGAGGATCGTGAGATACCTTAAGAGTACAGAGTCTCTAGGTATCTAGTATCCCAAAACTGATGAAATCATGTTAAATGGATTTTCTGATTCTGATTTTGGAGGCTGCAGAATCGATAGAAAGAACACAAGTGGAACCTGTCAATTTTTAGGACATAAACTGATCAGCTTGTTCAACAAGAAACAACATTCTGTGGCTACATCGACCACTGAGGCAGAATATGTAGCAGCAGCCAGCTGTTGTGGTCAAGTGCTTTTGATAAAGCGGCAGCTTAAGGATTATGGAATAGACACTGGATGTGTTCCTATCTACTGTGATAACAACAGCGCAGTTTCTATTTCGAATAATCCAGTTCTACATTCCAGGACGAAGCACATCGATATTCATCACCATTTCATTCGAGATCATGTTGAGAAGGAGGATGTATCAGTGGAATATATTAGAACTGAAGACCAGTTAGCGGATATCTTTACCAAACTGCTACCTGAGGCTCGATTCAAAGAGCTATGCATCAAACTAGGTCTTCTAGAGTTTGATGAAGTCTCAAGAGAAGGAGATGATTATGGATTGATGCAAAACTGTTAACTGTACATGCTAAAGTTAGTGATTAAGTCAGTTACAGTTTGTTAATGTTTGTAGTTTGTGGAAGACACAAGAAAATAAGGGTTCATTCTTTAAGATGGAAATAAGGAGACAAGTCATCCCTACATTTAGTCAACAGATGAGTGGAACATACAATAAAGACAGTTTTGGAGATCAGCTCAGTTCAATTGTACACTTGTTAAGATTGGAAACTGAAAGTACGATTCAGATTTCATTCAAAAGAAGATGAAGTACATTATAGCTGAAGGAAAGAAGAATAGCAAGTATAAAGCATGATTTTAATAACTCAACAGCTCAATAAAGGTTGAAGACAATGTTGTGGAGGATAAAAGTCAGAATCCTCAATATCGGGCCAGCCTGAGAGGAGAGATGGGACCTCTAGTTCGAGAAGCCATATCAAATGCAATCCAAAAGGAATTGGGGTGTTAGGCAAATTCTCAATGGAATATCGCACCTTGTCAAAAACGAAGGAAAGCCCAGTCAACTTTTCCTTCATCAACGAAGGCCATCATTGCCTTCCAGACAAGTGGCGAGAACTCATGATTCGCCAAAGGATTGCCGACACCATGTGATTAATGATGTTGAAAATAATTTGATATTGAGGCATCAACCACCTAGATGAGGCCATCAGATGGAAACTGACATTCGAATCTCTTTATTGATGCCAAGAGGACCATTCGTGCAATGTAACTTCCTTGAGATAATCTATGACAGGAACACCATCATGAGGAAGTCTGAAGCTGATTGAGAAGGACTCAGCTGACCAGCAGATCTGTTGACCGTTGATGTTATTAGTAATATCGTTATCCTTAGAAATGTAGCAGTTATTGGCGAGCACCCTCAGAATATCGTCCAAGAATCTGTATGGTATCCGGGTCACAAATTGCTCAAGGTCTGTTTCTCTGAGATTTATCATTACCGAGTTGTATGTCACCAGGCTTGCCAAGTATTGAGCTTCCAGTTTGAATAGATTAAAGATCTTATTTCGCTCAATAGAAATATCACTCGCATAAGTCATAACTATTGATTCTGGAAGAATTTTTTACTTGGATTATATTCTTGGAGATATGAAGGATTAGATATATTATCTCTCGAAGATATGGAAGATATCGTTTTGGATGACTACTCAATGCTCAGAGAAGGGAAGTATTTATGGAGAAGAAATTGCGTATTGATTCGAAAGGATATCTATCGAATTAAATGATAAACACGACGTTCTAAGATAGGGCACAACGCTCCAGGATTCAGTTTCAGAATCTGAAAAGTCAACATAAATGCTTAACAACTGATGCGAGCCAATCCATACCATACAAGTGTTCAAAAGATCAGAAGAAACCAGCGTATGACAGTGAACAAACAATTCGAGAAGTACAAATGTTCATCTAAAGTAGATACGCATGAGGATTGGAAGATATGAGAGATAAAATGTGAACGATTCATTAATGACAAGATGGATACACAGTTCATACACTAAGGAGTTGTGCAAAACAAAAGATTACATCAATTTTTTTTTAAAAAAATGGTCAATATGTCAAGACAGCCAGCAGCTAGAGGTGATAATCGATGGAAGTTGTAGGTGATGACCGATGTCAACACAGTCTCACAAGGTAGTAGTCAGTTGGCCCCAGGCACGAACCTGACGTACCCTTAGCGAAGAAAGGGATCCGCTTCTCAAGAAGCCAACTTAACTGTATGCCATAAGGAATGGGTTCATCCAACAAGCTTTGCATGGCCATCTTCAGACGATCGAAGATGAAGGTAGCCCAGTCGACCTCAGGCTGATCCTTAAAAGCCATCATTGCTCTCCAGACAGGTGGCGAGAATTTTGTCTGCATCTGAGGATTGCAAAGCACCAACTGGTTAATGATGTCAAAGGACACTTGGTGTCGAGGCTGAAGGAATCCACATGGTGTTGTCGGATTGAAATGCGAAACTAGCGTCCCATGGTGAGGCAGCTGAAACTCTTGAGACAAAAAGTCCGCTGACAAGTGGAACTCTACTCCATTGAGGCAAAAGGAGATCTCGTCGTTAGAAATGTTAAATTATAGGCAATTACCTTGAGCAGATCTTGCTGAAAAGCAATAGGCTGCACAGACAGAAAGTGGTCCAGGCCATTAGACTCCAAGTTGTTCATGGTCGCGTAGTAGACATCTGGAAGTCTCCTGTACTCAGCATGCAGCCTTCGACGATTGAAGATTTTATTTCGTGTGATTGTGATCCTATCCATCTCCTCTACGATGTCATCTGGAGCAGCCATCTTCAAGAAGTTTGTTGGAAACCAAGGAAAGAAAGGAGTTGTTGAATCAATGTTTTCCACCTCGTCAAAGAGCATTTATAGAAAGACAAATGAGTATATCAAAGAACATTGCCATGTCTTCACCACTAGGGCAGATGACTTATCAAATCATATGCAAAAAGAATTAAGTTGCAATTCAATGCTCAACTACCAATTCAAGTCAACCATTAATAGATATAGGAATTCGATCAGAAGGCCACGATCTCAGAGTCTTAAAAGGGATCAAAATCACAATCATGTTATTGCCAGACGTCATTAATGTCTTTTGAACAAATATCAAGAACTGATTGACCACTACACGAAGAAACTGTCAAGGTCACCGTGACATATGTCTAAAGGATAGACAGTTCCTAACTGACAAAGGATTCCAGATGCTCGGCTTTTCATCTTAAGAATAGTTTTAAACTATTTTATGCAGTTTTTGGATAAGATGAAGGAGAGAGAAAACTGTCCTACAAAGGCACGCATTTTTGATTGTTGCGAAGATTTTGGTTGCGCATCACATTAAATGTGAACGGCACAACGGCGTATTACCCGGAGCCACGTCAACCTTTCCATTCTCTGCTACACAGCGTGCCAGATGATTTGAACCGGCGCCTACGTCAGGGTCAATCTCAGTCGTTCAAGGAAAAAAGGGGTTTCAATCTCAGCCTATGATCTTGATAGATCGATAATCTCTTAAACCCCTATTGTCGTCGTCTTGAACACTCTCCCCACTGCAAATCAATCAATTAAGATATCTATAGGTCTATGTTCCAGGTGTTTCCAGATCAACCACAACTCGTCACTGAATCATGCCGACAGAGAAGAATCAAAACATTGATGCTAGCACCTCTGATAATCCTGAACCATTTGTCGTAACTGATGAGACCTCACAGGACGAACTATTCCAGTTAGTTGATGATGTCAGCATCACCAATCGACAACTTCTAGCATCTCAAGTCGTGAAATAGAAACTCCTAAACTGGAAGGACTTCTTCTCAATCACCACCGATGAAGCGATTGCTATAGAGATTGCCACAAAGCTCATAAAAGAATGATTAACAAAGTTCTTAACAGCATGTCCCCAGAGATTCAACCCAATTCGAGTAGCCGAGTTCTATGAAAATGCTACATTTGATGATTAAGATCATTTCTTCCTAACGATGGTTGCCTCGAAGGATATAAGGGTTGATCTAGCTCTCATCGCTCAACATATCCATTCATCTCTGAAAGGAGTTCATATCGCCAGTTATCTTCAGAATAATAAGGAGGAACTGAAGGCTCACTAGTTAAAATGGAAAAATCCCGAGGTTAATGGAAAATTCAGAGCTGCTACTGATACGATCTTCGCCGGAAAGGTTTATATCGCAGCCCAGGAACTTGGACGAACGAATTCAGACACAATGCGGAAGCAATTGAAATTGAAGAACAAGGGAAGATCCAACACCTTTGGATTCGAAAACCCTCAAGTACCGTAGTCCAGAATAAATTCTCCTACGACCCAAGAAGCGAATTGATCCAACAACGAAGGATATAGTCGAAGACACCACAAACGGATGTGAAAGTCCGGTTGATAAGGAAACTGAAAACTGAAAACTGAATCAAAATTATTCCATACAAGGCCTATATATTGGCAACTCAAACCCTAAACTAATAAGGAAACTATTTTCGAAAATTAATGACATAAAATTCAAAAATTAATTTAAATAAGGCCTAAACATGTTGGCCCAAAATAACTAAATAATTTAAACTAAGCCCAATCATTACACATAATTAAATTAATAACTTTTGGGCCTTCATTTAATTCTTCCAACAGCATCGATTCTTTGGAAACATTGGCAGCCCAAATATCTTTAATCAATAAACTCAATCCAGCCCTCAAAGTCCTTGCTCGAGCTCTAGTCATCGGCCCATTCGGAATGTAGACTGGATCGTCTCTCACAGCTGCTACTTGGGCTCCATCATTCCCCTCCTCTTCAAGAGGATTTGTCCTCAAATCCAAGCTATCACCTACATTAAAAGGACTTAAATCAGCAACATTAAATGTAGCACTAACATCATACTCACCTGGTAAGTCCAACTTGTATGCATTATCATTCACTTTCTCCACCGCTTGGAAGGGACCATCTCCTCGAGGTAACAACTTCGATCTCCGCTGCAAAGTAAACCTCTCCTTTCTCATATGCAGCCAAACCCAATCTCCATGCTCGAACAACATCTTCTTGCGCCCTTTATTTGCCTGCTTGACATACTGCTCAGTACGGCGCTCAATGTTCTGCCTAGCCTTCTCATGAATCTGCTTCACAAAATCAGCTCGTTTCTGCCCATCAAGGTTAGTAAACTCTTGCACAGGTAAAAGAGACAAATCTAAATGAGTCAAAGGATTACACCCATACACAATCTCAAAAGGAGAAAACTGAGTAGCAGAATGAACTGAACGATTATAAGCAAACTCAACATGAGGCAAACATTCTTCCCAATTCTTAATATTCTTCTTAAGTACAGCTCTCAACAAAGCAGATAAAGTCCTATTAACTACTTCAGTTTGACCATCAGTTTGTGGATGACAAGTAGTAGAAAACAACAGCTTAGTTCCTAACTTACACCACAAAGTCTTCCAGAAGTAACTCAAGAACTTAGAATCTCTATCAGAAACAATTGTCCTAGGAATACCATGCAATCTCACAACTTTCCTAAAGAACAAATTAACAACATGTGATGCATCAGCAGATTTATGACAAGGAATAAAATGAGCCATCTTAGAAAACCTATCAACAACAACAAATATAGAATCACTACCACGCACAGTACGTGGCAAACCTAGCACAAAATCCATAGAAATATCAATCCAAGGTGCAATAGGAATAGGTAAAGGTGTATACAATCCATGGGAACTAGACCTAGACTTAGCCTGTTTACAAGTAATGCATCTACCACAGATCCTCTCAACATCACGTTTCATGCGAGGCCAAAAGAAATGCTCATGCAACACAACCAAAGTCTTAGCAATACCAAAATGACCCATTAAACCACCTCCATGAGACTCTAACAGTAATAATTCTCGTAGAGAACACCTAGGAATGCAAAACTTATTTCTCCTAAACAGAAACCCATCATGTCTAGAATATTCACCACTAGCAGATGTCTCACATGCAGCATAAATGTCACAAAAATCCTCATCAGATGCATACAGACTTAATGCATTCAAACCCAAGCAACTTAGCATCTAAAGTAGAGATTAAGGTATACCTGCGAGACAGTGCATCAGCCACCACGTTTTCCTTACCTTGCTTGTACTTGATGACGTAAGGAAAGGTCTCTACAAATTCCATCCATCTTGCATGCCTCTTGTTCAGCTTGTCTTGCCCCTTCAGATGCTTCACCGACTCATGGTCAGTTTGAATGATGAACTCACTAGCCCACAAGTAATGCTGCCACGTTTTCAAAGCTCTCATCAAGGCGTACAACTCCTTATCGTAGGTAGGATAATTCAGCGTCGCACCGTTCAGCTTCTCACTGAAGTATGCCACGAGCCTCTTCTCTTGCATCAAAACTGCACCAATACCAACCCTAGAAGCATCACATTCAATCTCAAATGTCTTAGAAAAGTTAGGAAGTGATAATACCGAGGCATGTGTCAACTTGTACTTCAGCAACTCAAAAGCCTTGTCTTGCTCTTCTCCCCATCTGAACTCCACAGTCTTCTTAATCACTTCAGTTAATGGGGCTGCAATACTGCTGAAATGGGGTACAAAATGCCTATAAAAGCTGGCAAGTCCGTGAAAACTGTGAACATCGCCAACATTCTTAGGCTGCGGCCACTCCTTGATTGCTCGAATCTTTTCTTCATCCACCTGTACTCCATCTGCACTAACAACAAAACCAAGAAACACCAACTTATCCGTGCAAAAGATGCACTTCTTCATGTTAGCAAACAGTCTCTCCCTGCGAAGTACATCCAAAACAGCCTTCAAATGCTCAAAGTGATCATCATAACTCCTACTATAAATCAGAATGTCATCAAAATAAACCACAACAAATCTGCCAATAAAAGCTCTCAAAACATGGTTCATAAGACGCATAAAAGTACTAGGAGCATTGGTTAAACCAAAAGGCATGACTAACCACTCATACAACCCAAGTTTGGTTTTAAAAGCAGTTTTCCACTCATCTCCCTCCTTAATTCTAATCTGATGATAACCACTTCGCAGATCTATCTTAGAAAACACACAAGCACCATGTAATTCATCTAATATATCATCTAAACGAGGGATAGGATGGCGATACTTAATCGTAATGTTGTTGATAGCTCGGCAGTCGCAGCACATCCTCATGGTCGAGTCCTTCTTGGGTACTAGCAAAACTGGAACTGCACAAGGACTCAAACTCTCCCTCACGTGCCCTTTGGCCAGCAACTCTCCAATCTGCCTCTCCAACTCCTTCGTCTCCTCCGGGCTGGTTGGGTAAGCTGGTCTATTTGGAAGGGTTGCTCCCGGCACAAAATCTATCTGATACTCAATCCCACGAATGGGTGGCAGCCCTGCTGGGGTATCATCTGGAAAGACATCCATAAAATCATGCAAAAGAGAGGAAATAGAAGGGGGTAGAGAATCAGGAATGTTAGTTAAAATCATATTCTCCTTGTAGATTAGCAACACCATTGCTTTCTCCTCCTGAACCGCCCACTTCAGATCCCCAACCCTATCTAGAAAGGATTGCTGCACCACCCCTTTCTCCTTGTGTTCTCGTGGCTGCACCTCTTGGCCCGACTCCTTCTGTGTGTACTCACTATTCCCTTGATCCTCACTATTCCCTTGATTGATTTTTCTGCTTGTAGTCGAAGAAATAATTGTTCGTAAAGCCATCATGCTTCACACGCCTATCGAACTACCACGGACACCCCAAAAGTATGTGGCTTGCCTACATGGGAATCACATCAACGGCACCTTGACTTGCTTAGTCACTTTGATGACGCCACTATCATTCAGCCACTGCAACTTGTATGGCCTAGGGTGCTTCATCACCTATAACTCCTCCTTGTGTGCATTAACTACCTGAAAATCAATCAAGGGAATAGTGAGTACACACAGAACAGCAATAAAACTGAATTAAATTAACTAACACACGAATTGAACAAGAAAATAGTAAAAATTTGAAAAACAGCTTCTTTGTCGGTCGACAGTAATCGTGTCGATCGACAGGGGTTCTGTCGATCGAAATTTTCCCTGTCGGTCGAAACAGAGAGTAAAATTTAAAGGAAAAACTGGTGAAAATTTTAAAGGAAAATAATAAGAAAATTTTGCAAAACTGAAAGGGAAATTAAAATTAAAATTACAACTTAAATCAACAACCCTAAACAGATTCAATAACAAGATAATTCTTAACAATCCCCGGCAACGGCGCCAAAATTTGATCACTAATTTTTATAATGATTTTTTATAGAATAGTGACAAGTTAATATTATTGATCCCACGGAGATTGTAGAAGCGAACATCTCATATACTGAATCATTTGTTTTCGGTTTGTTGTCTAAGTAAACAGAAATTTGAAAGGGTTTTTGAGATTTAAAACTAATTTTGCAAGAAAATTAAATTAAAGCAGGGAATTAAAATTTGGTTTTAAAACACTAGAGAAAAGATCATATTCCAGGGCAAGTTCATGTCAAGGATAGCATGCAAGGGAATTTCATCGATCAATTTAAAATAAAGATTTGGTGGAACATCAGGAAAATATTACAAATTCCAGGGTTTGGCAATTCATAAAGTAGATTATCAATTTCCTATATCCTTTCGGTCTCTAGGAAAATTAATAACTCCTTAAAATCATCAGATTTATTCCTATGGATTAAATTCCTCTTTTCAGACATAATTAAAATCCATATTATCAATTCTTAAATCCATTAATCAATTTTCACTTTTCAGTCTCAAATTAATTAATTATGAAAACCTAATCAAATGGCCAATTTAATCAGATTAAGAAAAAGCACAAGAATTGATAAACCAATTAAAAGTATTGATCGATTTAATCACCTAAACATGCATCCAAGACAATCACATAAACCCTAGAATCTGAATAAGGATTTACCTACACATATTCATGTTAAACAGAAATATGGAAAGATAAAACCTGTAACACAACTTCATAGAGAAAACAAGCCTTGTAATTGCATCCAATCTTCAAAGGTTCGAGTACAATCCTCACCACAATTCGAAGCAATTAAAGAGCAAGAAAAACTCTAGGGTTCTAGTCTCAAAAGTGGCACAATTCTCAAAACTCGCCTAAACAAAACAATATATACTAAGTTTAATTGTCCCAACATGGAAATAACTTAAAAACATTAAATTCCTTCAACACGACCCAAATTTCGATCGACACAATTCCTGTCGATCAAAATGGGCTCTTCGAAATCGGACACTTGAAGCTCTGTCGAGTGGTTGCCTCAGACATCCCTGTCGATCGACACAAATTCTGTCGATCGACAGGATTTCTTCTTCTGTCGATCAGCTGAATTTTCAACGTGCTCTTCATTTGCAACATACCTCTGTTTCGATCGACACACTTTTTGTCAATCAAAACAAAGCCTTCGATCAAAAACTCCAAATTCCAGACTTAGTCAATTTCCACTCCAAAAACCTGTATTTTCGAGCATAACACACAATTCAGGCATAAAAACACTACGATGCTCAGAATTTAAAGTAAACACATTATAATCTAATCAAAACAACCTAAAAATCCATAGATAAGTGAACGAAATAGCGCACTTATCAACTCCCCCAAACTTGAACTATTGATCGTCCTCGATCAAAACACCAAAAGAAACATAAATTCATGCAAACAGAGATGTGCAATGCCTCACGAGATTCATCACAGTCTAAGTACACCCTCATCCAAAAGACAATGCAATCAAAATCCAATCCAAATCATCAACTGTTTCGGGAAGAACCTCACAGATAGAAAGAATTTTTTACAATCACTCATCACTCAAGTGTTCAGGACATGTGTTTCACTCAATTCAAAGTAATACAGTTTTCTTAACCATAAGTTTGGCAAATTCCTCATCTCTCCACTGCATAGAAAGTAAAATAACTCGGTGAATCAAGAAGGTCATTAATTTGGTTGTAATGAGGCTTTTCTAGAAGGTAGGTCGTTTTAGGCTGAGTGACTAGCACACTTATGATTTTTACAACTTCCCAACTGTCAACCCACATCACATCATTTTCTCAACTCCTCTTTTCTATACTTGTATTATATTTTTTTTCTCTAAAAATTCATCTTGCAAACAAGTTCACCAACAAGATTTTTTTTTTTTCAAGTTAGCTCAAATCCATGAGCAATCATATTTTCAACAACTCACAGCTCAATATCAACTACCCCTTATCCTTCTTCTCTTCTTTTTTTTTTTCAATTCAATTCAATTCAATCCACAACTGGCTCACTAGAACACTACTTAAATCCAAGAAAGACTTTTCAGGCTCAAAGTGGCTACAAGTGGTCATGTGTAGGGTTAGTGTTTGGGATACGGCTAAGAAAAGAGATGCCTAAAATCATTTACACCAAGTCTTACATCAATACAGTCTCGAGAGAGAAATAAGCTAAATTCTAGAATCCAACTGCAAACTCGATCACACATGAAGGAAAAATTCAGGCACAATTCTCACTTGGTTCATTTGTTCTTCCCTAACAGTATCCAATCCGAATCAAATAAATCAAGCAAAATCCAAAATCAGAGAGCAACTTATCATGCGGTATTCTCCTATCATTGGCTACTCATCATGCAATCCTAATTGTCTCAATCTCAGTGTAGACCAATCATCAATCAAACAAGTTCATATCAAGGGAAGGAATAGTACATAATCTCAAGTTGCACTTAATGGATTCTGAACTAAGAACAAGTACATGGGAAAATATCAAATACATCAGAAATACCTAACTCAAGCAAATACAACTGAAAGGAAACAAAGTACAGGGAAAATAACTGAAATACAGGGAAATAAACTGAAATACACGGAAATCAAATGCAGTACATCAAATCAAAAATAAGCAAGTACTTAATAATGGATTCCATTCTCACAAGTCATCCTCCCCCCAAACTTATTCAACATGAAGGGAAGAATAAGTTTGAAAGTCAGCTTGTAGGAAAGGAATCTAGACCTCACTCCTGCGGTGGTTGCTGATCTCTCGCTGTCCTCCTGTTCCTACGGCCATAGCGCAGGGCCGGCTCAAAATCTGCGAAGTGGTCCTCCATCCGGCGGGTCAGATCCGCCATGGCAAGATTGTGGGCGGCGTTGCAATCCTCCTGCTGCCTCCTGATGTCGGCAAGCAGTGTGTCCTACACCAACTGATGATCTCGGACCTCTCTAAGCTCGGTGCGGAAACTGGCAAAATCTGCCCTCTGCTCCTGCATGAACTGGAGGAAGGGACTCCAATCCGAAACTGCGGTGGAAGAGCCGGCGCCGGCATATGAAGTAGAAACTCCACCCCCACCCCCTGCAGTGAAAGGTGGAACAGACTAAAATGGGGGGGCATCAGATTGGGGCGGCACGTCTCTCTGCTGCGCAGCCCATCGCCGCTCCTCGGCGAGTCTCTCGGCGTCCTCCTCGCGGGTGCGAACCCGCTGATCCGGTGGTGTACCGGGACGGTATGATAAACGGGAGGATGGTGGATCACCTCGGGCATCGCGGGTCCGATCCATGTGAGCCGGAGTGGCCATAAACCAGTTGTCGCGGTACGCAGAGTCCGTGACATGAGTAAGCTCTGGAGCGGGCAGAAGAAACCGATCACCATTCGAGAACTGGAGAAAGAGCTCACCACGGAAGGGTATCAGGAAGCTGAACTGCTCCAGCTGGTCGATCCGCAAGGTCCGGTCACCCCCCAGTGGGGTGAAATCGTCAACAGGGATCCCAAGATGCCGGGCGATGGGAGTCACGAACCCTCCACACCAGAAATTTCCTGGAGTGGCACCGGTCTGCCTCTTCCAGTTCTCCATGAGGAAGGCAGCCAAACTGAGGTGGACTCCATTCAGCATAGCCCAAATGCAGA
Organism: Plectranthus barbatus; assembly: GCA_026898455.1. Classification (NCBI taxonomy): domain Eukaryota; kingdom Viridiplantae; phylum Streptophyta; class Magnoliopsida; order Lamiales; family Lamiaceae; genus Plectranthus; species Plectranthus barbatus. Next base: position 113,294 of record JAPKLW010000416.1, read on the forward strand.
AAATCTCACTCCCCCGGGCCTTCCTGTGCTCGTTTCTGCCAAAAATGGAAATCCCAAATATCTTCTGAACATAACGGAGCACCGGGTTGTCAATAGCAGTGGCCTTCATGTTGGCCTTGCTGAAGTGGGCTGGGTCGGCCGTAGCAGAGATGGAAGGCCAGAATTCCCCAATCTGGAATTCGGGCGGCTCGTGGTAAAGGCCCCCCGGTTCACACCCAAGTATCCTGTCTAACTGTGTTCTACTGAGCCGGTGTGGCTGCCCTCGAAGCTGAAACTGGATGCTGTTGGGCTCAATGGGGCCCTGGCTGCGGTGCGGCTCTATGATGTGCACTGTAGCAAAGAACTCTAGAACCAGTGGCGGAATAGTGGGCCACTTCTGGGCGATGAAATGCCCCCAGCCGCACCGGGCGAACAGTTTCTGAACATCGTCCCCTAGGCCCATCTGTCTCAAGTCATTGGCATCAGGATACCGTGTGGGCTTCAGGGTGAAGCGTTGCATGTGTTGGAAGCGCCGCTGGTGATCGGCAAATGCGAACTCTGGCTCCCAACCAGGCTGCTCCTCAGGGACCAAGTGTTGGTCATTCTCCTCGTCGGCCTCAGACGTCGTATCCTCATGCATCTCCTCATCGGTACCCGGGTTATAATCCTCGTCAGAAGTTGCCATCTGCAGCTCTCTACAATAACAACAAACCACAATCAGTACAAGAGGGACAAAGAAAGTAACCAGCTCCCCCAAACTTGCCTAGTGATATGTGTGTAATTTGCATGATTTTTGGGATGTGAATTGAGTGAATTGGTGAGAAGTTGGTACACAAATCACACACATATCTCTTCTTTTCTTGGTTTTCCTTCACTTGGTGTTTTGGAGTTGTTTTGTGTGTGCAGGATGTGAAAAAGGTGAAAAAATGCGATTTTTGAGCTAAAAAGGGAGCATGGGCCGTGAATAATCCCGTTCGGGACGACTAGGTCCCGTTTGGGATAGAAAAAGCTTAAAAAAATGGCTAAGTGTCGAATTGCCGTAGCCCATACCGAGCGGGATGGGTCTGTCCCGTTCGGGACCGATGCTCGGGACGCAACCTCCCGTCCGGGATACGTCAAAGTGGCGAGAAGATGAAGACGAGAAGCGAGACGCCGTGGCCGGTCCCGTTCGGAACCATATGGTCCCGTTCGGGACGGGTCTGGATCTTAGGGTTCTGACCCCGATCCATCCCGAGCGGGATGAGATTTCGTTCTTGAGCATCCCGTTCGGGATGGGTCTGACTGGGCTGCGGGATTTCCACCTATAAAAGGCCAAGAGCTGTGACAGAGAAGGGTTCGATTTTTGAAAACCCTAGGGAGACTAAGGCATAATCGGAGGCGATTTTCACTGCCGGAAAGCTGGAAATTGAAGGTGGAAGGAAGGATTCGAAGCGAGATTGAAGATTCATCATTAATTCCTAAGCTTCTTTATTCTACTTTCTCTTCTATGTTCTACTTTATGGTTTTGATGAATTCATTTAGAATTATGAGTAGCTAAACTCATTGTTGAGGATTTGGATGTGATTGGGATGATTTGAATATTGTTTGGATTTGGATTATTGAAGTTTTTCAAGGTTTTGATTTTTATTGTGGATTCAATTTGTGTTCCTTTCATGATTGATCACCATGTGTTGGAAAGTATGCCTCAATGAATTAACTTGATAGGTTTGTGCATTAGAGGGGATTGCAATAATAATTGGGTATTATTTCACTTAGAAGATAGGTGAATTGGTATCTAGGTCAATGAGTTCATGTGCTTTTGGGAGTTAATTGAGATTAATACACCTAGACTTTCAATTGGTCAACGGTTATTGCACCGGTATTAAGGGTTTTAACTAGAGTTTGATGAACCGACCCATGCTATCTATTGAATCTGGTTCGTGTGAGTGACAAGTCCAAACATATTCATAATCTACTCCCAATCCATCCTATATTCCTCAACCGTACTCCTTTGGAATTTACTTAGTCGAATTGAAGTTTATTTAATTGTTTTAGTCATTAATTGCATGTTAGATAGTTGGAATTTGATATTCAAAGTATTTTATCGCATCTAGATATTAGGTTTCAAAATCAGACTTTTACTTGAATAACGGGCGAATTGAGTCTTCGTGTTCGATAATTTATACTTGATAAAAAATACTGCAATCACCTAGTGCAAGTAAATTCACCAAAATCAAGCACAATCAAGCATGCCCATGACCAAGTAACCACCCAATCATGCAATTTCATACCAAACCCAAGTGCAAAACAACAAACAATAGCCACAGAAACCACAGAGTACACATGGGGAAGGCAGAAACCAAGCAACAGTAAAGGGGGTTGTGTATGAATCAAAATCCCAAAATAGAACCACAACTAGGCATGCCCATTCCAAATTGACCACCCAGTCATGCAATTAACATCAAAACCAAGTGCAAAACGTAAATCATAAAGCAATTAAGCACAATTTGCAATTTGGAGAGGTTAAAATCGTGGAGAGGTTAAAATCGTGGAGAGGTTAAAATCGTGCAACAGTAAAGGGGGTTCAAATGGAAGTCTCAATTCCTCAAAAATCGAAAGTAATCAACAATGAAGCGACATGGAACACATATCGAGTCTCCAACAATCTAGAACGAACCAAAGTAACCCGATATATGTAACAATTCGAAGTAAATTCATCAATTCAACCAAATGCATACCAATGGGAAAATTAGGGCTCAAAATCGAAAATAAGCACAAAATCAATTGAAGGAGACCAAAATCGAGAGGAAAGAGAGGAGAGATGATTACCTCGAGTGGATAGGAGGAGAGGGGCTGAAATTTCGATCGGGAAGGAGTTGGGCGTGCGTGTGTGTCGAAAGAGGGGGAGAAAAGAATGAGGGGGAGGGGTCTATTCGTCTTTTAAAATAGCAGACTTCGCGCGTCTGTTTCGATCGACAGGCGTGCTATCAATCGAAAGACGCGCATTTTTTTTTAATTTTCTATTTTTTTATATACTTAAATAAATAAAGCGGAATTTAAAATTTAAATTGAAACAAACTTGTGTCGATCGACAGGATTCCTGTCGATCAACACACTTATTGACCGGACAAAAAATTACATGACACGACCTTGTCGATCGACGCAATTCGTGTCGATCGACAGACTTATTGACTTAACCGATTTTTTGAAATCAACCCCTCTGTCGATCGACAGGATTCCTGTCGATCGAAACAGAGGCTTAAATTTTTGAAAACTGTAATTACAAGCTGGAAATTTTTCTAAGGCATGAAATAAATCCTAAAACACCTAAGACTCGAAAATAGACTCTAAAACTGAAATAAAGCAATAAAATGATGGGTTACCTCCCAACAAGTGCTTCATTTAACGTCGTTAGCTCGACGATACCTCAGATCACGGCCGGTCCAGATAATGCACTTCCACAGCTCCAATCTGCAGCGGGCTGTAGTAGCGCTTGACTCGGCTTCCATTGACCCAGAAGATGGTGCCATCCTGACCAGCTAACTCCACCACTCCATTGCTGGTAATGTTGACCACAGTATATGGTTCATTCCACTTGGACTGCAGCTTCCCTGGCATGAAGCGGAGGCGAGAATTGAAGACTAGAACCAGATCTCCTTTGTAGAATTGTCGCCTCTTCAGGCCTTGATCATGGAATCTCTTGGCTAGGAGCTTGTAATTCATGGAGTTCTCATAGGCTTCCTCACGGAATTCATCCATCTCATTCAAGTAGGCAGCTCGGCTCTCAGCAGCAGCCTTCCAATTCAGATTCAGCTCCTTCACAGCTCTCCATGCCTTGTGCTCAAGCTCCACAGGAAGATGACAGGACTTACCAAAGACCAACTGGAATGGGGACATCCCAATCGGTGTCTTGAAAGCAGTACGGTAAGCCCACAGTGCGTCATCGAGCTTGAATGCCCAATCTTTCTTCATCTTGACAGTCTTCTTGAGGATCCCCTTGATCTCCCTATTGGACAACTCGGCGAGGCCATTCCCTTGAGGATGGTAAGGAGTAGTAACCCTGTGCTTGACACCATAGCGAGCAAGAAGAGCAGAAATAGTATGGTTACAAAAATGAGACCCACCATCACTCACCAAGGCTCGGGGAGTGCCGTATCTAGTCACCACATTCTTCTGGAGGAAATTCACCACAACTTTGGAGTCATTGGTGGTCGTCGGAATGGCCTCCACCCACCTAGAAACATAGTCAACAGCTAAAAGAATATAAGTGTACCCTCCTGAAGGTGGGAAAGGTCCCATGAAGTCTATCCCCCACTCATCGAAGATCTCGACCTCAATCACTGGGGTCTGGGGCATCTCATCCCTCTTTGAAATATTGCCCATCCTCTGGCACCTGTCACAGTTAAAAACAAACGACTTGCAATCGCCATGGATGGTCGGCCAGTAGAACCCACTAGAGAGGACCTTGAAGGCAATCCTGTTGGCAGCAAAGTTGCCACCGCTTGGAGAAGAGTGACAAGCCTCGATGATCTTGAAGAATTCAGACTGAGGCACTGATAAGTTAGGATTTTCACCAACTTATCTTATAGTTCTTTGACTGATTGTGTAGTGTTTAGATCGTTTTTGTACTTGTTTTTGTGCATGAATTGGATTTTGTACTTGGAATGTCGTGTTTGATGAATCGTGCAGGTTTCTAGTCGAAAAAATAGAGGAATCAGGTCCAGTGTTCGAGACCTCATCGATCGACGAGGACCCTTAGTCGATCGACGAGGCATGTCATTGCCAAGCGGTCGACGAAGCAAAGAAGACCTCGTCGACCGATGCTGGTCAGATGCGATCGACGAGGCAGAACATGGAGACGCGATCGACGAGGATCAGAAGCGGTCGACGCGCATGCGGGAATCCTGTTTCTACTCTGATTTGGAGATAGATGCATATCTAATTCTAGATACTGCTAGATACATCTTTCATCATTATAAATTCATGTAATTTTCGACTTTAGAAAGAGAGAGAGTTAGAGCAATTATTAGAATATTAGAGTTGAAGAATTCTTAGGGTTTTTATGTTTGAAGACAAGTTTCTACGAGAAGATTTCCGGATTC
>JAPKLW010000416.1:118363-130761 GCA_026898455.1 Plectranthus barbatus
ATAAATCTGTAGAACTTGGGAGTTAGTTAATTTATCTTGAGACCGAACGGAGATAGGTAATTAACTAATCTACTTTACAAATTGTCAAACAAAGAAGTTCGTAATACTTTTATGATGTTTCACTATGAAGAGGAATTAAAATTGGGAATTAATCGATTTGTTCATACATGTTATACTTGATAGGTAGATATCCCTGGGATCTGTGTTTCTCTTATTTGACTTCAAAAGCTATTTAATTTTCCTGTTCAATTTTCGATTGCAAAGATTGAGATTTCCAAAACAACCAAAACCTTTTCATCTGATTTTCCTAATCAATACTTTCAAGAACGTTTGATTTAGTACTTAAAGATTATTCGTTACTTCTTTCCCTGTGGGATCGATAATTTTATCTTTGCCGCTGTATTATTAGCTCTGCTAAGTCGCAGTTAAATAATATTGCGATCAGGCACGCACCGGCGGATAATGGTATCGGTACATCGGCGCCATAGGTACGGGTCTTCCCAATAGTAAAACCGGACCTCCTTCAGAAATCTCTTCCTTTCTTGCGGGGTAGACTCCGGAAGGGGAACTCCACTCACCAAATAATTAGCATAGTCAGCATACCAGGGAGTCTTGTTGCAGTAGTACTCCTTGAGATCCCTATCCTTGCATGCAAAGACCTGTTCATCAGGGAAAGTCTCTTGGATCCTCATCTTCTGGTCATCCCCCTCGACTGGATACTCCAACCTGGAGAGATGGTTGGCAATCACATTCTCACAGCCTTTTCGGTCCTTGATCTCCACATCAAACTCCTGAAGCAACAGGATCCATCTGATCAATCTTGGCTTGGCATCCTGCTTAGCAAACAAAAATTTAATAGCAGCGTGGTCAGTATAAACAACAGTTTTCGACCCTATCAAGTAGGGCCGAAATTTATCAAATGCATAAACTACTGCTAGCATCTCCTTCTCCGTAGTGGTGTAATTGCATTGGGCAGGGTTCATGGTCTTGCTGGCATAGTGAATGACATGGAAGAGCTTCCCTTTCAGCTGTCCTAAAACCGCTCCAACTGCAAAATCGCTAGCATCACACATGAGCACGAAGGGCTCATCCCAATCTGGAGAAGTGAGGACTGGAGCAGTCACCAATGCCTTCTTCAACTGCTCGAAGGCCTTCAGACACTCTGCATCAAAAACAAAAGATACGTCTTTCTCAAGCAGATTACAAAGAGGTCTAGAGATTTTAGAGAAATCCTGTATAAATCTGCGGTAGAACCCGGCATGGCCTAGGAAACTCCGGACTCCCTTCACATTGAGTGGTGGCGGCATCTTCTCGATTGTTGTGATCTTGGCCTTGTCCACTTCCAGACCTTCAGAGGACACCCGGTGTCCAAGTACGATCCCTTCTTTCACCATGAAGTGGCACTTCTCCCAATTTAGGCACATGTTTGTCTCAACACACCTCTCCATCACTGTAGCTAGATTCTGCAAGCAAACATCAAAAGAGCTACCAAAGACAGAAAAGTCATCCATGAAAACCTCCATAATATGCTCAATAAGATCATGAAAAATGGACATCATACACCTCTGAAAAGTAGCAGGTGCATTGCACAAACCGAAAGGCATTCTTCGATAAGCAAAGACTCCATATGGGCATGTGAAAGCTGTCTTATGCTGATCTTCCGGGGCCACTGCAATTTGGTTATAACCAGAATAACCATCAAGGAAACAGTAGTAGGGATAATCTGACAGTCTGTCAAGCATCTGATCAATGAAGGGCAGAGGGAAGTGATCCTTGCATGTGGCGGCATTCAGAGCTCGGTAGTCGATGCAAAACCGCCATCCTGTGACTGGTCTCGTCGCCACCTCTTCGCCATCCTCATTTTTCACAATCTGCATTCCCCCCTTCTTGGCCACAACCTGTGTCGGACTCACCCATTGGCTGTCGGAGATGGGATAGATCATCCCATTGTCTAGAAGCTTCAGTACTTCCTTCTTCACGACTTCTTGCATTGTAGGGTTGAGTCTCCTTTGAGCTTGTCTCTTTGGCTTAGCCTCTTCTTCCAAGTTGATCCTGTGCTGGCATATTGTTGGACTGATTCCTTTGATATCTGCCAGTGTCCATCCAATAGCTGACTTGTGGTCCCTCAAAACTCGTAGCAGCTTCTCCAACTCTGTAGAAGTAAGAAAAGATGAAACAATTACAGGATAAGTATTGTCAGGACCTAAATAAGCATATTGTAGATGAGAAGGAAGAGGTTTCAGCTCCAAAACAGGTGGTTCGAGCCGTTTCTCAGCCTCGGGTACGGTTGTGTCGGTCAACACAACCTCTCTGTCGATCAAAACAGAGGCTACTTCTTTCTTCTTCTTTCTCCTGGACTGCCTGTCGATTGGGTGAGTTTTGGCAACTGTGTCGATCGACACCCTCCCTATCGATCGACAGGGAGGCAATTTTCCACCATTCGACACACAAGCTCTGTCGAGCGAAACAGAGGCATCAGCTCGATTTTTTCTGCTTCTTTCACAAACTGGATTGGTAGAGGCTCCCTTTGGTTCTCCTTTGCCCTAGGTAACTCCTCCTTCACATCTAGCTCCACAATAAAATCCAGAAGCTCGTCACAGGCTTCATCAAGCTCTGAAAAAGAAAATAAGGAGTGGTGAACACATTGCTCTAGATAATCAGTTTCAGAATGCAAAGAAAGTAAAGGAGAAGAAATCACCGGATCAAAACTGTCTACCACATGGCATTCTTCTTTGTAGCTCCCATCATCGTGTTTTTGCATGGACTTGAAAATATCGAAGGTCACAGACTCATTGTCGACTCGGAATGTCAGTTTCCCTTCTCAAATATCGATCAGGGCTCCTCTGGTCCTCAGAAACGGTCTCCCCAGAATCAGCGGGATGTTGTGATCCTCCTCCATGTCCAAAACAACGAAGTCAGCCGGGAGTATGAAATCTTTGACTTTCACTAGGACATCCTCCACAATTCCTCTCAAATAAGAGATCGATCTATCAGCCATCTGAAGAGTGATGGTAGTCGGCTTGATATTTCCAATCTCCAGTCTCTTGAAAATGGACAACGGCATCAGATTGATGCTTGCTCCAGAATCGCAAAGCACCCTGCCGAATGTCTCTCCACCTATAACACAAGAAATAGTGAATGAACCCGGATCCTCTCTTTTCAGAGGCAGCTTCTTCTGAATAATAGCATTGCATTCCTCAAACAGGTTCACCGTCTCGTACTGTAGCATATGTCTCTTCTGAGCGACCATATCCTTGAGGAATTTGATGTACCCCGGCATCTCCTGCAGAGCTTCCACGAGAGGAATATTTATGTGCACCTTCTTCATGCTCTCTAAAAATTGTGCATACCTCTCATTCACCTTCATCTTGGCAAATTGCTGCGAATACGGCATCGGGGGCAACTTTTCTCCTTGATTTGGCAGCTGTGTTGATCGACAGGGGTTCTGTCGATCGACAGGACTTCCTGAATCGATTTCTGGTTCTAGACCTCTATTTCGATCGACAGGATTTCTGTCGATCGAAATAGAGGCTTCTGCCTCGGGTTCCTGCTCCTTTTCACTCCCTTCTTCAGCCTCAGATTCGGCCCCTTTGTGTTCGGGTCCCTTGTAAGACTTGCCACCCCTCAAAGTAATGGCATTGACCTGATTTCTCTGATTCTTTGGGTTGACCTGAGTGTTGCTTGGTAATTGCCCTTGTTTATGTTGTGAGCCAAGGGATGCGGCAATCTGGCTGACCTGTGTCTCTATAATCTGAGCATGTTTCTCCACTCTATCAACTTTGGAATTGATACCTTCCACTTCTTTCTCCAAATTTCCAACTCTCTTATCGGACCCTTGCATGAACTTGGCTAGGATTTCCTCGAGGCTCAGCTTCTTCTTTGGCTCAACAATTTCTCCATTCTCCACATTGAATCCAGCAGGAGGTTACTCGGCAGCATCAGGATTTGAATATGAGAAACCTGGGTGATTCCTTGCTCGGTTGGGATTGTAGCCTTGATTGTAGTTCTGATTGTAGCCCTGATTTTATGAATATCCCCCTCGGTTGTTATTCTGATAACCACCTCTTTGGACAAAGTTGACATCAGCGGCCTCAGTCTCACCAGAAGAGGACGGAACTAGATCGACAGCAGCAACGGTTCGTCCAGATTCCATCTTGGCAAAGTCCTCTCTCAACTTCTTGATCTCTCCCATTAGGTCTACCTCGGGTTTTGCTACCTTCTCCACAGCTTTGACTGGCTCCTTGCGGCTACTAGACCATGTCTGACTGTTAGTTGCCATCTTCTGAAAGAAGGCCATGGCTTTCTTGGGACCCTTTGTCATCACAGAATCTCCCAATGTGGAATCCACCAGTTCGACAGTCTTTTCATTCAATCCTTCATAGAAAGTCTCAACTTGATCTGCCAAACAAAGATTGTGACCAGGACACAACCTCAGCAACTCTTTGTACCTCTCCCAGCCTCATAGAAATTCTCATCGTGCCTCTGAGCAAACCTAGTAATATCCTTCTTCCTTTGCCAGATGACACTTGGGGGAAAGAAATTCATCAAGAATGCGTTCCTCAGTTCCTTCCAAGTGCTGATGTTGGTCTTATCCAAAGCATTAAACCATGACTGGGCCTTGTCACGCAGAGAAAAGGCAAAGAGCCTCATTCGCATGGCACTTTTGCTGACTCCATTGATCTTCACGGTGTTGCAGAGCATGATGAATTTGTCGAGATGAGCATAGGGGTCCTCAGTAGCTCGGCCCCCATATTGACTCTGCTGAACCATCTGCACCAACCCAGTCTTCAGCTCAAAGTTATTGGCATTGATGTCAATGCTGAAATCAGCCTCCTGGAACTTAGGTCTGTATCTCTTCTGGATAGCATCTTCATCCTCGTCTGCATCAATCCCTAGATCATCATCCTCATCTTCATCATCTGAGGACTCATCAGGTGGATTGTTGTTCCGATTATTCCTATTATTGGCTCTTTCCTGCTCCAGCATAACCATACGCTCCTGAAAAGACAAGTAATGAAGCAGCAGAAGCAACAACAAAGGACAAGGAGGAAGAAGCAACAACAAGCAGAGCTCCTCCTCCACCTGTAACGCCCCGGCCCTAGGGCCCGAACAAGCTCACCTGAGGTCGGCCACGTTACCCACCAATGGCCTGGACCAACTTCCAGACTGATGGCTGACCCCACAAACCGACACAAGTCCTTCCCAGCGTGCTTTGTCCTCACTCACACGCACCCTGAGAAACTTCCCAGGGGGTCACCCATCTTAGTTCTACCCCAGGTCAAGCACGCTTAAAATTGGAGTTTTCCTAGAATGAGTGCCGGAAAAGATGATGCACCATGTTGGTATGAGTAGCACCTATCAAATCCTTTGAGCTCTCCTCAAATATACAATCCCATTCCTGTATAGCCTTAGAATCCCTCTCATTCCGGTGTGGGCCCGGTTCATTCATGTCACCCTCCGCTCAACAAATGGAAGTCTTACGGAAGCCGCTTATTGTCCGTGCTTCTTTACACTGGCGATCATTCCCTGCTCCGGTACCAGGTCACTACATGCCCACCAGCTTCCACTTGGTTTGTCCCCGAACCACACCGTACTGGGAGAGGATCGGCTCTAATACCATTTGTAACTCCCCGACCCCAGGGCTCGAACGAGCTCACCTAAGGTCGGCCACGTTACCCACCAATGGCTTGGACCGGCTTCCAGACTGATGGTTGACCCCACAAACCAACACAAGTCCTTCCCAGTGTGCTTTGTCCTCACTCAGACGCACCTGAGAAACTTCCCAGGGGGTCACCCATCTTAGTTCTACCCCGGGTCAAGCACGCTTAACATTGAAGTTTTCCTAGAATGGGTGCCGAAAAAGATGATGCACCATGTTGGTATGAGTAGCACCTATCAAATCCTTTAAGCTCTCCTCAACAATACAGTCTCATTCTTGTATAGCCTCAGAATCCCTCTCATTCCAGTGTGGGCCCGGTTCATTCATGTCACCCTCCGCTCAACAAATGAAAGTCTTACGGGAGCTGCTCATTGTCCGTACCTCTTTACACCGACGATCACTCCCTGCTCCGGCACCGGGTCACTACATGGAAGGATCCATACATTTTCATACAAATAACACATTAGCAACAATGATTATAACCTTAACAACATGCTTACACATAAGGAAACCCACCACTTATCTTGCAACGTAGAAAACCTTGCCTAGGAGTTCTCTCAACCTTAGTGGAATGTGTTTGTGTGTAGTTTGATAACAAGATTTATGTTTCTATTTATAGTGCAAATAGTATGAACATAGCCTTGCAACCTCACCATATAGCCTTGCTTAGTCATTCGATGCATTTCCGCCACGTATATATTATAGCCATGCTTAGTCACTCTAAGTCTAGTGTAGGTCTTTCTTAGTCAAATAAGTATGTCAATGCATGTTTGCCAAGTGTGATACATAGCTGCGCTTAGTCACCCTAGCCTAGATTAGGTTTGCTTTGACAATGGTCAACAATTACAACTATTATATTTTATTGGATGTTAACCATATAACTTGTGTACTCAATTATAACCATTCATTTCAATTGGTAGTGTATTAGAAGTGTGGTTAAGCTTTTATCTTTATTATTTTTAGAAGTATCTTAGTAGTAACACATAACTTTAACCAAAATATGTTATTCTTAGAAAATTTGGGTCATTACACCACCTGAGCTTCCCACTGCTACCTCTCAGAGTCAAACCCATGAAGACTCTAGAGCACTAGCTACAGTTGAACAAGTAAAGTCTCCCGATCCCATTTCTGTCACTACAACCCTTCTACCCTATGATGCCCTGAAACAAGAGATAGATCAGCGACTGGATCAGCGTATAGCTATTATGTTTGATCTTGTCAAAAAGGGGGAAGAGAGAAGAGATGAAACCTTGAAGTTGTAGTTAACATTGATAGTGTAGGGATTTATCCGTGAACCAAATCACTAAATCCAAATAAGCCGGATCGATTTATGGTTTATTGTTCACAATACCAATTCACAAACCCTAGCATGCTCCTTTGAATTTAATGCATGGATAATAAAGATTACCTTAATTCCGTAGTCTTTATACTGATCTTTCGCGTTTGAATTCCAATACTTGAATCAACCACGCGATATTAATCAAATATGCGGAAACATAAATTAGACAGATTCTAATTTCAAGATTTAATTAAAGAAAAGAGAAGAAGAGGAATCTGCTCTCCAAATTAGATCTTCAGGGCTGTATCCCAATGGTGTTCAGATCTGCTACTGGTGAGGATTCCACAGATCTGTAGTTGTGCAAGCCATAATCAAAATTCTCCCCTCTGCACTGAGTAGCCACCGCTCACTCTCTCTCTCTTAGGGTTTCACTGATTTGAATTGTGTTGCAACTTATGAGGGAGAGTTGTCTATTTCTAGACCTAGGGTTTTAACCTTAATGGGCTGTTGAGCTCAATTCAGCATATTTATTTTGGGCCAGACCTGGGACCTAATGCAAATAATAAAGTGGGCCTATAAATTAATTAATTCCCATGTCCACAACCCAAGACACAATTAATTAATTAATATTAATTCTTTTTCACCACAGAATTAATACTGACATACCCCTTTATTACCACGTTATGAGAACGGGCTACATTTAACTAAGAATCCCCATATTTAAGGTTAATGGACATTTGTTAATTAATCGGAGCTTCTGACAAGCTCTATCTACAATTAATATCTTATTATTCTTGAGCACTACCACTCAAACCTTATCACTCGTGCCTGAACTTAATCAGCCTGCAGGACTTGGCACGATGAATGTCATTGAGCTCCTTAGGGAATGTCCCCATCCTATTACTCGGATATGGTTACCTAAACCCAATCTCAGGCTGTACTACACGAACCGCTGCTACCCAAGATGCAGATATACGAGCACGTTACTTAGGCTCTCCTCCATGGCAAGTCAAAGTAACAGTCAATCCATGCAAACCCCTGAACCTTCGTTAGAGTTTGGACTTAATCAAGAACGAGATCTTGTATTCGCTGATGTCAGACAGTCGAACACATCTCACTGCGGTCCATCAATACTCCACCCTTGCGTACCAGCATGTCAAGTAACCAAGACAGACTACTTATTTCGACAATGTCGCAGCCATCCGGACAGACGTATCCTCATACGCTGTCTCAGTTGTGATCAGGTTTATGTCTCACTAGGTCAAGTGATCATACTGTCTTCTGCGATCTACTACACGCCATATGATCGTCCCTATCGGTGAGACAAGAGGATACCATTGTTACATACATGTAAGTTTGTTTGACAGATAGGAGAAATAAACCGTTGTATACTCATTGTAGTAAATGTTTTCTGTATACAAAACCCATTAGATAGATCGTAAGAGAGAAGAGGAACAGAGAAGACAAGAAGAGGAATACAGAAAGCAAGACGAAGAGCACAGAATTCGGGATGAAGAAATAACAAGGTAGTTGGAAGCACTAATGGCTTCCAGAGAACATGTTTTGAAATACTTCCCAGAAGTAACCGCAGTTCTTAAGGCGCAAGCTGGTCTGCTTTCCACGTCTGCTGCAACCTCCTCAAAGCTAAAAGACGCAGATTCCTCGAATCAAGAAAGGGAGAAGGACATGATCAAGACAAGTGGAGCAAAGGTTATGGATTTTTGTTTTTATTTTGTATGTCTTTTACTACCGCAGTTTTAAATCTTTTCATGTACTTGTAATCGAACATATCTAGTGAAAAGTGAAACACTGTTGGTTTGAAGACAACTACTGATTATCTCTAACCTTGATTCTTAAATGGTTGAATTCACATATTCCAGTGTGATCAACAACCCTTCTTCTCTTATCGCTCTAATTTGATTGATTATTAATCGAGAATTATTATCCCAATAAGGGGGAATATCATTTAGAGTAGGTCGAGTGTAGAAGAAGCACAATTCTTAGCAGCATTAGATAGACAAACTTTGTAAACTCAGATCAACTGCATCTTCTCGTCGACTTAGATAGACTTAGAGGTATGGTTTTGACAACATCAAAAAGGGGGAAATTGTTAGGTGTTGATGTAGAAATCCCACCTTAATTTGATGTTTTGATGTGTTAAAACTATATACCAAAGTCTAAGCCTTAGAGTTATTACCTCATGTAATCCTTGTATAGGATGATCGAGTTGTAATAGTCTAGGAGAAGAGATCTATCAAAACTGTGGAACAATTTTAATGAAGATGCCATTCAGACGAGATAACTGCCAACCATAAAGGACAAAGAAAAACAGAGCAGAGTAAAGGTTATGAACAACTGCGCAGACAGTTTTTCCTGTTAAGGCTTGGATACTCAAAGAAAACTGTGGATACCGTTTTCACAAAGAAACTGTCGAGAGGCACTCACAGTTTCAAACCAGGACAGTTTCGCATCAAGAAATGCATATATAGCAAGATGTCGATCGGTCACAGAATAACTTCGAGGAAGTCAATGACAAAAGACAGTCAGACACTCAATTAAGACTGTCGTACAACGTTGTTCGGCGTCTGACACATCAAGTACAAACTGCCCTGCAAAGCAGGACAGTGTAGCAAAAAAAGCAGAGTAGCAGGAGACTTTTTCAGAGAAGGATGGACTATGATTGGACATCTTTCTAAATGTCTCTACCGACTATTTCCTGGTTTCTAACCTATAAATAGCAGGAACAACAGAGACAGAAAAACCTTTGCATCTTTGAATCTTCGACACATTAACTCTTGCCTCTCTGCTGAAATTAAAGCTCAAGCATTAAACGCTCTCAAGCGAGAAGGCATTAACTCTGTGGTTCATTTATTGAACACAAGGCATTTATTGCTTAAAGAATCCTTCGAGATTCACTGTGTGACCTTAGGTACACGAGGATTAAGTCTGCTGACTTAATCTACTGACTTGGTATTCTTACTTTCCGAGTAAGAACACAGCAGCCTGATCTTGCAAAGGAAGAGAAGGTTATTACGGGCAACTGCCAACCAGTGTACGTTCTAGGAAGAACTCAACCATCCATTCTACCGGAGAAGGAAAAGGGAGGTTTGTCCTCGGTCCATCATTGATGATTGCCAGTTCACAGGGAAGACACAGAGCCTTCGACGAACTAAAGAAGGAGTGAAGTACAACTACCTGGACGAAGGTTTCTACATCAACTGGCTATAGATCGTGAAGATTGTATCTTCATAACTTAGTGATTTTCTGGATCAGATATTCGAAGAGTGGACGTAGGACTTAAGGCTCCGAATCACTATAAATATCCTGTGTCGTTTATAATTTTACTTACTTTACGCACTTTACAGTTTTCAATTATATCTTGAAACCTTCAACACTTATCTTGAAAGTGCTGAAGTGTATAACTGTTAACTGCCTATAACTGTAAAACTGTTAACCTAAACTGTTGGCTACTTAAACTGTGTTTTTAAAACTGTCACATACAAACTGAGTTGATAAGAAACCGAACTGCCCGCGAATTAGAGTGTAATTAACTGTCGTAATACTTCCGCTGCACATTATACGTACTCTGATCTGGGACCAACAAGTGGTATCAACACAGGTCGGTCTTTCTAGACTGTCTTATTTCTAAGTCGCTTAAGATCGGATCCGTACTTCCTTACACTCTAACTATTTGTTAGGTGTGTTTAGCGAACAAATTATTGTAAGATATGATGAGTTATCCAAGCCTTCCCAAGTGCAACCCAAAGAAGTTTGAAGTATGGAAGAAGAGGTGTCTCATTCAACTAAAGGCTTAACATCCAGAGACAGATGAAGTCTTGAAGAATGGACCTCTGAAGATCCAGATTCCTAAAGTCCACCTCGCGGCAGGAGATGCTCTAGGCGGTGTCGAAATGATAGACAAACTTATGGCGGACTGGACACTTGAGGACAAGAAACGTCATCAGGTTGATCTCATCGCGCAGGAAATGATCATACAATCCCTCCCAGATGTAGGGTTTTTACGTGAACCGAATCACCAAAACCAAACTGAACCGGATTGATCTATGGATATTGCTCATAATTAAATATTCTCAAAACCCTAGCATGCTCCTATAAATTTAATGCATAATTGTGGATTGAGAGATTACCGTAAATCCGTAGTGTCTGTACCGATCTTTTGCGTTTGAATTCCAAGATCCAATTCAACCACGCAATCCGATTTCTCTGCGGAAAAAGAAATTAGAATACTAATTTCTAGAGAATATCGAAAATAAAGAAAGGGAAAGAAGAAATCTGTTGTTCTCCAGATCAGGTCTTCAGATCTGTGTCCCGGTGCTGGTCAGATCTACTACTGGTGAGGACTCCGTAGATCTGTGATTTGAGCAGGACCAGAATTGAAATTCTCCTCCCTCTTCTCACCAAAAACGGCGCCCACCTCTCTCTCTCTAGGGTTTGTGTTGGGAAATTTGGCTAAGTTTCCCTTCCCCAGTAGCTAATTGTATAGATTATAGTTTTGGTGGATCAAAACCTAAGTCCTACCAGCGTCAGTTTGTCTCTAGAATAGCTCTAGTCTCAAATGTAAAGTCCTGTTTAGGTCTTTTGAGTTGTAAGTCGTAGCTGATCAAGACTCATGCTGGCTACTGTTCACCAGCATGAGATGTGCTTACCAGTTGAGAGAAGTCTCACCAGCAAGCGACTGACAAGACTCGTGCTGACACTGTTCATCAGCATGAGTAGAGCTAATGACTGGCTACTGTTCATCAGCAGTGAAGTCACCAGTCATGGGAGATTCCAAGAGTTAACATCCAGACATATTGGTAGACTTAGATTGTGCCAGCGAAAGTCACCAGCAGAGACTGCCAGCACAAGATCACCAGAATGATCTACCAGTCGGATGTTACCAGCAGAATTCAAGATTCGCTCTCCCAGAGTCTTAGAGACAAAAAGAAGATTCGTCTGAGGAATCAACTGACAAAGTATGACTTTGAGGATACCTTAAAGTCTATCAGTTACAAGACACCAGTTGCGATTCCTCGTACTGACGAATAGAGCCGTTCTGACATAAAGAGATCTATGTCAGATAAAGCGGTCAAGGTATGGCGCTTTCCAGAAAAGCATACCTGCCGCCATCAAAAGGACATCCGAGGTCTGACACCTTTCTGGATGAGTCCAAACGGCTAGAAATTTGAATGGGATCCTGCGCCTATAAATAGGTCGGAGCTACCAACATTTAAGACACTTGCACGCTTGCTGGCTTGCTTCTCCACATTCAAACTCTTGCAACTCGTCTCGGAACTCCACTCTCCGATTCTCCGACCGAAAGTTCTTACGCGCAAGCAAATCTTTCGAGGCTTTTCTTAAAGCTTTCCGTGTGTTGATTTATTCAAACACGAGACTTCAAGCTTCCAGCTTGTAAGTTACAGATCTCATTGGTGCTCTTTCTCTTCCGAGAAAGTTCAC
>JAPKLW010000416.1:130771-255570 GCA_026898455.1 Plectranthus barbatus
TCAGCTGAGTACTCATAGTGCCAGTTGACTTACCAGCTGACAAGGTCCCAGTCAGCTGAGTAACCAGCAGAGCGTAAGAAACGATTTAACACATTTTCCGCTGCCAAGTTATACCCTGATAAACCGGGACCATCAGTTTGTGTTTCAACTGTGTTACAACTTATGAGAGAGAGCTGTCTATTTATAGACCTAGGGTTAGAAACCCTAATGGGCCATTTTGGGCTCAATTCAGCACACTTGTTGGGCCAGACCTGGGACCTAATGCAAATAATAAAGTGGGCCTATAAATTAATTAATTCTCATGTCCACAACCCAGGACACAATTAATTAATTAATATTCATTCTTTTTCACCACAGAATTAATACTGACCTACCCCTTTATTACCACATTGTGAGAACGAGTTGCATTAATTGAGAATCCCCATATTTAAGGTTACCGGACATCCATTAATTAATCGGAGCCTCTGACAAGCTCTAACTACAATTAATTAATATCTTATAATTCCTTAGTAGTACCACTCAAACCTTATCACTCGTGCCTGAACTTAATCAGCCTGCAGGACTTTGGCACGATGAATGTTATTGAGCTCCTCAGGGAATGTCCCCATCCTATTACTCGGATATGGTTACCTAAGTTCAGTCTCAGGCGGTACTACACGAACTGCTGTTACCCAAGATGCGGATATACGAGCGCGCTGTGTTGGCTCTCCACCATGGCAAGTCAAAGCAACAGTCAACCCTTGCAAACCCCTGAACCTTCGTTAGGGTTTGGACTCAATCAATATAACGAGATCTTTTATTCGCTGATATCAGACAGACGAATATATCTCACTGCGGTCCATCAATATGCCACCTCTGCGTACCAGCATGTCAAGTAACCAAGACAGACTACTTATTCCGACAATGCCGCAGCCATCCGGACAGACGTATCCTCATACGCTGTCTCGGCTGTGATTATGTTTATGTCTCACTAGGTCAAGTGATCATACTGTCTTCTGCGATCTACAACACGCCGTATGATCATCCCTATCGGTGAGACAAGAGGATACCATTGTTCATACATGTACGATTGTTAACAGATAGGAGAAATAAACCGTTGTATACACATTGTAATAAATGCTTTCAGTATACAAAACCCATCACCAGATTCTCTCATGGATGCAACCGTAGAGAACAACACGGCCAAGGCACTATAGGATTGGATCAACAACCTCACAAAGGAAACAAAGTCAATGAAATACAATAAGAAGCAGGTCGTCGTGGAGAAATATGAATCCTTCTAAATGCTACCTGGCGAAACAATCAAATCGATGGAAGCAAGGTTTAATACCATCGTTAGCGAGATGAAGAATCTTGGAAGAGAAGAAAAAGTGGCCGATATGGATGCCAAAATTCTTTCAAGACTGCCGAAGGAAGATTGGTTTGTTAAAACCACCAGTTTGAAGACCATGGATCTCTCCAATTTCCAAGCCCATGAATGGGATATTCAGATGGTGAACAGAAATGAAGCTGTATGAAACCCAAATTCAACAGCTGATGGTGACACATCATTCTTCGTGAAGAGAGACTTCCAAAGGCGTTCAAAAAGGCCAGTTCACTTCGAGAAAACTGTCTATCAATCCTCACCAGCGAAGGACACCTCCAACACAGTTCAGAAGAAGGAAACTGAATTGTCAGTTGTCAAACTGGAGGAACAGTTGAGGAACCTGACCATACTTCTCGAGAAGGCAAAAGGAAAATAAAAAGAAGCTCAGTCTAGTGAGCAAAGGTTCACAAAGAGAGAGCCACGTACATGCTATGAATGCAACTCTCCAGATCATCTGAAGTAAGATTGCCCTCTAGTCTCTTAGGAGGAGAAAGACAGATTGAAGAAGGTGTTTGAATGGAGAGCATCCAAAGCTGTTACCCAAGCGATGCTCATAAGAACCGAATTACCAAACATACCAGACCATGATGATGGCTACTACACGTCTGAGGATGAAAATAATGAGGAAGCATTCCTTGCCTTCATGGCAGCCATTGATGGAGACGTTATCGATGAAGAAGAAAGCGCTTCAAACCATGAAATACTGGTAACAACTAATTTGTCCTCATCTAGTGCATCTTTATGTTTTGATGTTAACTCTGAACCATGTCACTCAAGATCAGAGGATATTTCACTTGAAAAAATTATCAAAGAATTTGAAAAATTTCATGAAATTAAAGATACATTAATTAGTGAAAATGCCTCACTGAATCAGAAATTTCAGTTTTGACCTCAGTGAGGAGCTGAATTATTTAAGAGAAGAACATGTTAAACTTTTTAAAGATTTTGAAAATGTTTCAAAAGAGCGCGATTCTCTAAAGAAACTTGAAAATGATTTTACGTTGTCTTTGTTAGCCAATTTATCCCAAACACTGTCCCTTATGATATTTTAACCCTAGAATAGCCCCTTTGAGCCTGATAATTTTTCCTTCTTGGTCTATGAGTTAAGGAAAAAACTATGGTTACATCTTGTCTATGAGAGTGCCATAATTGAGGTGAATCATATCTTTTCTATAAGATTTGGGTGAAATAAGGATAATTGTTGTGAGTTGATAAGAAATTTTTGAATTGGTGAACAAAAGAAGGTTGGGCTTTAGATACAACAACAACAATAATAATAATAATAATAATAATAATAATAATAATAATAATAATAATAATAATAATAATAATAATAATATATAAGAGCATGATTTGAAAAAGAGAAAAAAAAAGAGCTTTGGTTTGTGTTGAGAAATTTAAGAAGATGGGTGGTTGTAGTTAGATAGTGGTTTGATTTGTTGAGAGTGATCAACTCAATATTTTTAGTCACTTGGTCATATTTCACTACCCTTCACAAAAGCCTACGTTACAACCAAATGAAAAATCCTTTCTGATTCTTAAATTGTGTGCACATTTGAGCAGTGGATATTCTAGAAATTTTGCGAGCCTATGGTAGAGATTTCTTTATACATGTTGTGAGTGCTTTCATGGAAAATCCAAACACTTGTGTGGATGAGCGAAACACTTTTCTGTGAGTCTTCTGCGGTTGATGGACATTTTATCTCTATCAAATTGCTTGTGTGATGTGATTTTTTATTCTTGAAGGTGATGAATCTTGTGAGGCATTGCACTTTCAATTGCATGAGATTTCTTCTTTTTTTTTTTTTCCTTTTCATTTGATTGAGGACAATCAAGCATTCAAGTTTGGGGGTTTGATAAGTTCATATTTACACTCACTTATTTATATTTTTCTCCTTTGTTTTAGTGCAATTAGGTTTAGTATTTAGTTATTTTCGTGCATGGTTGTGTTATAGAGGATGTTATGCTTGCAATGATGAGTTTTTGCAGGTTTTGAGGCTAAAAAGTTGTCAGGTGATGAAAATAGCCGAGATGTCAAAGCTATTGTTTCGACCGACACACGGGATGTCGACCGACATGGAACACAAGCCAAAAACACGAAGCACAACCTCTGTGTCGACCGATAGGGAGCATGTCGACCGACACATAGGATGGATGTTGATCAAACAGAAACGAAGAAGGAGCTCGACATGGCATTCATGTCGATCGACACCCTCAGTGTCGACACCGACATGAAGCCCGAAGATCTACCGAGATTAGAGGCATGAAGGAAATCGACACATTGGATTCATGTCGATCGACATGCTGCCTGTCGATCGACACCAAGACTGAAAAGAAGAAATTCGCTCAGTTTGGTTATTTTCAATATTTTAGCCCAATACCTTGTGGAGATGTATTCACTCCTCTATGCATTGGAGTTTTTTAAGACTTTCAAGGTTCCTATTTTCATTGTAAGGTATTTTATGAGTTTTAATAATATGAGTTATTTGTTTGTAATCATGTTTAGTGGCTAGAAACTATAGCAAATTCTAGGGCTTTGGTAATCTTTCTGATGAATGTTTAATTAATTCAACTCTAAAAGCATGGTTCAATTTTTGATTTTTTTTATTCAATTAAATCTAGAGTTAATGAAGGATCGAGAGATGAAATTAATCTAGGTTTGTAGTTATTAATTGAAGGACCGAGAGATGAAAACTGATAAAATGAACTCATATGTTACAAAATATTTAATCATAACTGCGCAGTTTGACTCAACTCATATGTTACAAAATATTTAATCATAACTGCGCAGTTATAATATTAATTTTTTTTTAAAATTATTTATTTCATAATTAATATATTTTTTTTAAATTTAGTTTTTTATAATATTTTAATAAAAAAATAATACTTTGAATAAATATAAAAATATTATTGAAAAAATAAGCATTAATTATTTAATTATAATATATTAAAATCTTATTAAAAACATCAGCTAACAGTTATTAAAAAATAAAATATATAAATAAAAAATACGTTAATTATAATATAAAATTATAAAAGAATAAAATTATTATTTAAAAATTAAATTAATTAATATTTAAAAATTGAAAAATGCCAATTTTTAAATAATATTTTTATACTTTTATTTTATAATTAACGTGTTTTTTATTTATATATTTTATTTTTTAATAGTTTTTTGCTGATGTTTTTTAATTATATTTTAATATATATATATATATATAGCATATGTAAACATTAACTATTTTTCATAAAAATTAAAATATTATTGAAAAACAAACGTATAAAAATGAAAATATATTTAATATTACATTATAATATATTAAAAAATAAAGTAAATAATCATTCAATGCCTAGAACTAATTTTGTTTAGTTTTATCATCAATAATTTTTTCTACAGCTAACACTTGCTCAAAAATATTTATTAGTTTTATAAATACTTTCATTTAATATTAATTTTTTATTTTAATGAGAATTAGGTTTTTTAATATATTATAATTAAATAATTAATACTTATTTTTTTCAATAATATTTTTATGTTTATTTAAAGTATTATTATTTTTATATTAAATAATTAATAAAATATTTTTTATATATTTCATTTTTTATAAAATATTATAATTAAATAATTAATGCTTATTTTTTATAAAAATATTATAGATTAATTATGAAAAACGAAATTTTTAAAAAATATTTATTAATATTTTCGTTTTTTATTTTATAGATTAAAATGAAAAACGAAATAATTTTTTCAATAATATTTTTATATTTATTTAAAATATTATTATTTTTATAATAAATAATTAATAAAAATAATATTTTCATATTATTATTATTATTGAAATATTATGAAAATGAAATATATAAAAATATATATTAATTGTGAAATAATTTTTTTTTAAAAATTTAAATTAATATTAAAAAAATAATTAAAAATGCCACGTGGCAAATATGTGGCAGTGAGTCAGCGCCACATCAATGCCACGTGGCACTTAATGGTTTAGTCAGCAACATGGGACAAAATTCCCTAGAAGAATGAAAGTGTGGGATATAATTCCCCAACGGCAAAAGAGTGGGATAAAATTCCCTAATAGTAAAAGATTGAGATATATTTCCCTATTTTCCCGTTTTTTATTCCCAAACAAATTCTGTTTCATCCTCTCCCCTCGTAACCTCTGGCTGCAGCGGCGCAACACCCTTCCACAGTCTCCACCCGCGCGGCCTTACATTTCTCCACCGCCGCCATTAACGGTACTCTATTGCGTTTTGAGTTTATTAGAATGTCACCAAAAAAATAGAATTACAATGAGTAAAACATAGTATATAACATGAAAAGTCGATTGTCTTCACTCTCCCTATCTTCCTAAATCCTATATTGTCTTTGTGTTTTGTTTCAAAACCATCTATTTCATGCAATGCCGTGGATGACTATGTTTGTATTATATACACCAAAAAAAAATAGTAAAAATGCATTAAAACTGAGAACAAATTTACAGATTTTTTTTTGCATATTCAGACATGAATCCAGAACGGTTGCGTTTTCCAAACGATTACCATAAAGACATTGACGGAATTTTTAAGGATTTTAAGGCCAGAAGAGCTGCACTTATCAGAGCCTTGACGACCGGTAATTTTTTGTAGTTTCATTGTTTTGCTGAAATTGTGGGTCGGTATCATTTTTTTATTCGGTTTTTGTACTTTCTTCCCGATTGCAGAATTGGATGATCTTTATGAACAGTCTGATCCAGGTATGATTTTTGTTTGTTTTCCACCAAACGAAAATGCTTTGCTTTGCTTTTCTTTTTTTTCTTTTTTTTTTTTTTGCTTTAGATTGATAATTTTGCTTTGCTTTTTTTACTGACTTACTTTTCAGTGTCTAGTTGAATATAGCTATGGTGGTAATTGTTAATTTATCTAAATTCAAATTCCGAGTTGCTGAATTTTCGATTAAGATAAGTTATTCGGAACTGAGATTACTTCATAGACTTCAGTGTTTGTTTACTTTGCTGGATAAGGGTGAGTTGCCAGAAACATTCAACCCTAGGTTTTCTCCCAAATTTAAGAAGGGTCGGATTCATTTAGTTTTTATTGACCTATTGAGTAATATTTATACAACCTAAAGAGGTGATTTATGATATCTTCTTTTATGTACAAAGTGCACTTAAAAGTATCTACCGATTTTAGGATTTATTGCCTTCAAATACACGAACTTTGCTTCTGTTTTGGTTTTTTTACATTTGGTCTAATTACTGTCGATTGAATTTACTTGTAAAACAATATGGTTTAGCCTTGAGAAAAATGAGGTCGTGTTAGATACACATGTGCAAATCTCGACTTCCAAATATAGATTCACTGGAATTTTATCTCATGTGAGAAATCAAAATATGTTCAAATTTTCTGCGGCAGATGCACTTCTTAAAATTTTGACTTCCTTTTCAGATATAGTTTCACTTTAATTTCATCCGACTAAACTAGTGCAAATTTCATGTATTTTAAAATCAAAATTTCTACATATTGAAAACCAAAAACTTTTACAAAGTACTATGTTAATTTTGCCTGAAGTCTACTACAGGACCTGGTTGATGAATTCTCCTCAGAGATTCTATATCTTTCTTGAATAAATCTTTTAATATTTCACTACAAATTCACTTTTACACTGAAATCTTCTATTTAGTGGGTAACTTCCAAATGTAGCATAGTTCAGTTGGTGAGTTGCAATAGAGAAAAACTTGGTGGTGTAGGTCCATACTTTGGTAAGAAATCTTGTTTAATCTGTTTATTTTATGGCTTTTCATTTGATTTTAGGCAGGGTTTTAATATATATTGGTGAAATACTTTTGCCTCAACTGTTAGCTTAACATTTATGCTACTCTCATTTGTCTAGCAAATGGAGTTGGGCTGTTTCGATCATGTAAATATGCATTTGAGTGCTTTACCAATCTTTTAAAGTTGTTGACATGAACATCAACTAATTTTTAAGAAGGATGCAGGGTAGATAGTTGATGGAGCAAGATTTATGTGCATGCGGTGTTCTATTTATTATAAATTTTTGGTTGGTGGTAGAGTTGGGGGCTGCAGTGGGAGCCTACTGGCTGAGGGTGGAATTATAAGGAAAACTAATGACAAAAGAAAGTCTTGTGTAATGGTGAAAATAACCTTAAGATCAAAAAATGTGTTGAATGGGGGAAGAAGATGAGAATCACCAGGAAAATGGGAATAGTAGTGAGTCGTTGATTATAGTGTGTGTTGAAAATGAGAGTGAATTATATAAGTAACTCTATTTTGCCTCACTTTGCATAGTGGAATATGTTATTGGCTCTAAAATGTGTTTTTCTTGATTGAAGGGTGTGTATATGTGCAAGTACTTTGTCTTAGAGAGAAAAAAAGGTGCTTTCGTCTGTTGTTTTGGGTTTTATTTTATCTTGTCTGTCATGTAAGATATACTTTGTTTATTTATATAGTCGTAGCCTTTGGAAAATGGTCATTTTTTATATGGTTGGAGTCTTCTATTGGATTTATATCATGTTTCTTCTGGTCACATGTGTAATGCAGCGCTCATATTGTTTATTAAACTATTTTCATTCAGCAATTGATGGTTTGTACTTGTGCGGGTTTCCTGATGGGGGATGGGCGGTTGGCCAGCTTGTAGAAAACTCAAGTTTAGAAGTTCTTCCTTGTGTGGGCTTCAATAGGAGGCGAGACATGATGGACAAACTTCATGTAACGCCCCCATCTGACCTTCCGTTATGGAGCCGCGTTACATTGATGTTTCAGGTTTTCGAAGCGGAAGAAATTAAATAACAACTTGAAAACAATATTTAAAATGCATTAAAATAAAACAGAATAAGAGTACTGAGTCATAGTTTGAGTTATTGGAAACAGTTAAACAGTTCAAAAGGAAGGTTTAAAGTCAGAGCGTGTAGCAACGGTGTGTGAACGTGATGGTGGCATATATATGAAGATATATGCCACAGGATCCAAATACAAAACCAAAACAAAAGACCACGCCCAGCTTACAGTCGCCACGTCCATCCTCTGCCGCTAACCTGCACAATTTAGAAAGATTGCGAGGGGCTGAGTACTTTCGTACCCAATGGAAAACAATGCCCGAAAACATACAATATATAAACATGCTATGCACACACACAGCTAAACACGGGGTTTTGTTGAAAGAAACCGTGCTAGCTAAATCATTTTACTCACGCACACATTTTAGTGTTTGTCATACTGTTCGGTTTTGTAACTAGAAGTTGGCCGGCTTCTAAGTTACGATGATTAGTAAGGAATTATGCAATTCTACCTACTATCATCTAAGTGCACTAGTCTCAGAAATCCTTGTTGAGACCCGATCGTTTATATTTCACATTCTCAATCACATTTCTCATCAACTCATCATCACAATCATTCATAAACTCCAAACCATATCAAATTCCCCTTATATCTTCTATCCCAATCATGTGGCGTCGCTACCCCACACTACTAATGAATTCTAGCACAGTTATCATACTGGTTCCAAATTCATTATAATACTCTCTGCCGTCGGGAAACCGACAGAGGACAGATATGACAACACAAAAACATTTGCATAGCACATTATTTAAAACAAAACATTTTATTCACACGCATTTTTGAAAATAAAACACATTTGGGATTTTTATAGGTTTGAAATAGTTTCCCACCTCGATGTTCTTGGTCTTATTCAGATGCTTGAGCTAGCCTTTCCTTTCAACCTTGATCTCCTATAACAGTCACAAAATATCGAATAAGGTTCTACGACCAATAATAATGTAATCATAACCAATCTACTCTTCCATAATAATCCAATATCAAACTCCCTTAATGATTCTATCAACCTCTCAAAGTTGGCTAATAAATCTCAACTCCCAACCTTCAACCAAGAATTAACTTTGAAATCCTCATTTTCCATGATTAATATCCTTTCTAATTCATAACATGCTCAAAAGGTTTGAAAGATATGGAATAAGGTTGGATAAACTCTTAAAAATGCTTAAAAATACCCTAGGGTCGAGGGCCGTTCCGAACGGGATGAGCTCGTCCCGCTCGGAACGAGCCAAAATCAAAAATTGGCCAAGGGCCGTAGCTGGTCCCGAACGGGACCCTCCCCATTCCGAACGGGACCAACTGGGTCCTCGCCCTGCTCGCCCGCGATCCGTCCCGAACGGGACGGCTCCGTTCCGATCGGGACGGGTCGTCTTCCTCGCGATCTCCGGCGATTTCAGCCCTGAAACTCCATTTTCCGGCCAATCTAACCATCCAAATCCACATGCAAACAACTAAACAACATCCCTAGACTCTAAGGAACTCATATCCACCATCTAGACACGAATTAAACGCAAGATATGAGGTGGTGTATACCTTCGCCGGAAAAATGGTGGTGGCGGCGGCGGTGAGCTTTTCCGACGGCCAAACTCGCACTTCTCGGTCTTAAAACGGTCCTAGGAACAACAGGAACATAAAGGAATAACAATTAGATCAAGATTCACGGCCAGAAATCGACACTCAACTCGGAATCAAAAACCCACCTTCAAAATCCGGCGAAACTTCACTCTAGGATATCTCCTTCGTCTCTTCACCTCTCGGGCTCTATCACCACTCAAAATGAAGCTCTAGACGAGAGCTTTCTAGGGGTGAAATCCGTTCGCCGATTGGTGGCCGGACGTGGCCGGAATCTACGCCGGAAGGTGGCTGACGAGGTGGTGGTAGTTTTCTTGTTTTCTCCTCCTTCTCCCACTCTCAACTCACTCTCTGAACTCTCTCTCTCTCTCAGCTCAATTTCAGACAAGAAGGGTGGAAAAATATAATGTCATAATCTTAACCTAAGTCCAAATATTAATCCATCTAATATCACAACATAAGGCCTCCACATACAAAATAATATTCAATGTACCCCACTCCAACTTATAATATGAAAAGTCTTATTACTTGGCTCCACATCCATAATCAACACCCTTCTCAAGGCATAATATGTCCAATACAATCATATACATCCAAAATTACATGCATAAACTTCCAAAATGCCAATTCCCAATAAATCCTTTACATTAAGCTTGATTATTAACAACAATTCCATAATCTTTCTTATAACTTGAATTAAAAGAAGTCTCTTGTAATCTAAATAGCTCCCAAATTGATTTATACAAGATGCTTAAAATTAAGGGTGTTACACTTCAATGGTCAATTTATGTTGCAAAGCTTTGTGATACATGGTTGACTGCTGTTTCTGTTTGGTTTAGTATTGAGTTTCAACTCGACATTACTGTAAGGTACATCTATATTGTGATGTTTCTTTTTTATAAAGTTTAGTTTCATATTTTTATGTTAGTGCCTAGATAGAAAACTTTTATCATGGAAAAGAATGTCAGGTCATATTGATTGACTTCTTTTGTTGGTGCAGGATGGAGCTCGCCGATAAGATAGCAAGTCTACCTGCTATTTTTGAAATTGTGAAGGCCACTTGCCCTTTATGTGCTAGGAACTTTGTTGATGATGAGGTGTTCTTGTGCCACAAATGTTTTACTTTGTATCACGATGAGTGCCTAGTTGAAAAATTACAAAGGCTCTCCAAATGCCCTTGTTAAAAGGAGTCTCTGTACACCTTCAACTTAATCAACAGATTGCTTTTGTTTGCCGAAACAATATTTAGCCTTAGTTTTTTAGCTATTTGTAATTCGAATCTTGACATCTAACTTCTTGCAGTTTGAGCTCTTTTTTTTTTTAGTATTGAAATTGGGGCTCTTGTGCTGATTGAGTTCTTCGATAGATAAATTGATATAACTTTACGCAGATAAATTGAAATAACTTTATAATTTAATAACATATTTTCATATGTATCATTATTTATCGATTTCGCTATTATTCTGTGGGCCTTTATATACTTGAAGTTCAAACCTTAACACAAATAGTTTTTAATCTGAACTACTGATTTGATATCGATAAAGGATGTGGATTCATTGATAAGTGATAATGTAATTTTTTAAAATTGAACTCATTCCCTATAACTCATATCGAATATGAAAATTAGTTAAACTAATAATAATAAGAAAAAAACCCATTAAACCGTTTAATGTAAGGGGTGTAAAAGAATCAAATTGTTTGTGAGCTACTCAGATCTTGACTCGATAAAAGTTCGTTCGAGTTTGTTTAGTAAAGTTCGTTTATTAAACTAACCAAACTTGAGCATCATAGTATTCGACTCGTGAGCAAAATTTTAAGCTGAAATTAGTAAGAAATATAAAATAATTACTTTTATAAAAAATAATATTTTCATGATTTAAGAGTAACAATAATGATAAATCTTTCTAACAATGAAAAGTTTAAGAATTTGAATAAAAATATGATGTTAATTTTGGAATAAATAACTTTTTTTCTTTAAAATAATAATGAAAATTTAAAAGATATTCTAAATTTAGAAAGTTCGTTTAGGCTCGATAAAGTTTGTGAACATCAAAGTATTCGATAGAAAAATTCGAAGCTCGACTTGAAACTAAAAAAGTCAAACTTGAGCACGATACTATTGACTCGACTCATTCGATTACATCCCTTAGCGTGTGTGAGTGGTCAGCCCAGTTCAATAGAGGACGCCGTTGGGTCTGAAAGCCCATTAAAGACGGGCCTCAACCCGCAACCGAAATTTCAATTTTAGCTGAAGAAGAAAACCAAAGATTGAATTAATTATACTTCAATAATACTCTTCCCAAATCTTTCTCACACACTCACTGTCGAAATCGAATGATTCGACCGGTTTAACCATCATTTTCATATAGTTACGGGATCAGCACCGGATCTCGCCGCCATTGATTCCATCTACTCTTGATCCATGACTCTCGTGCGCAATTGAACCGGAGAAATTGAGCCAAAAATCGACTGATTCGAGGTGCTGAAATGACGGGAGCAGCATCGGCGCTGTTCCTACTGGACATTAAGGGTAGGGTTCTGGTGTGGCGGGACTACCGCGGAGACGTCTCCGCCGTGCAAGCTGAACGCTTCTTCTCTAAGCTCATCGAGAAAGAGGTCGGATTTTTTCTCTTTGGTTAGTGATTGGATTGGGTTGTTTATGTTTCGAGTATGCTTCTGAATCGGAATGATGAATGATTCGTTTTTAAAAGCTGCAGGTGAGATGAATGAGGTTAGCATTTGGAAAATCTTGAGCTCGAGTTTGATCTGATCTTCCTGCTGATAATTGATTTCGTTTGATGGTTTTTGTATTTTTTTTTATGTTGAAGTGAGATAATCTTGGTTTTGATTTGGAGGATGAGTGGTTTTAGTTTGATGCAGATTTGTCAGTTCTATGGATAACATGGAATCTGGGTTGAATATCGGTTTGGTTCCTACTTATTACTCTGGGAGTTTGTGTTGATAGAATTTAATCTTATGTATCTGTTTTTGCTTTTGGGAGAAGTGAAATGGTTAGTTGGATTAACATGTAACGTGGACAATGAGGAGAAGCAATTGGAGTCGGTAACCATTTAGTAAAGTAAATGTGATTCAAATCACTGCTCCTAATCCGATAGTTTGATCCATGGACATATTGATAATGGGAGGCCAAATTTGTTTGAAGATAGTTATGAGTGGGCCTCTTTCTTATTTTTACCAACTTGCGACCGTACTTGAGGTTAGCTCTCACTTAACTTTTAGCATTTCCTTCTATTACATACATGCCGAGAGTTATATGATTCAAAGCCTAAGTTGCTCCTTATATTTGTATAGTTCAGATGATTACATTTTAAGGAATTGCATGCATGCTATGGTTCATGTGGTAAGTTTACTAGTTCTGACATCATGTATAGATGACTTTCGTATCGGGGTATGCTTGCGCTCAAGTGATTTTAGGGAACCAGAATATTGTCCATATCCCTTTTTTTCACTTGTTTACCTCCAACTGTGTATGGCTGTATGCTTAGATTTATTCTACCTGTGGATGTCTCTCAAGAGTTGAGTTATTTTTTTTTTTGGTGACTGAACCAAGACTTTGTTGGGGGAATTGGTCTTTTAAATTTGTAAGAGGATTACATTTTTATATTTCTGTGAAATTGATGTTAACTTTCTATGGGAAGTTACTCATTCTCGTGCATCTGGTGCAGTGGTATGCCTGAGGGACGAGTGTAAGCTTGGACTAAATGATAGAGTTTTGCTTGAGGCTAAGGGGAAAGCCATTGATCTTGACAACATCAAATTTCATCAGTAAGTAATTTTTGCTTATCATTTCGCCTAGTATAATCTGTTAGAAAACCAAAAAATATACATTGCACGGTTGCCCATTGTGTACTAAGTATCAATCTATGTGTACTATCACTGTCATTGGTATGTTTGTGTACATTGTTTTACGTATATGAAGGAAATCTATCCTAAATTGAGATTTCACTATATGCAGACGGCCCTTGTTATTTTATGTATTGGTTTTGCCTCATACTTCTTACTGTGGATTTGACATCTGGTTCTTGATTCAGGTGTGTGTGCTTGGTTTGAGAATGACAAAACCATATCCTTCATACCTCCTGATGGATCGTTTGATCTTATGACGTACAGGCTCAGCACTCAGGCTGGTTGTCACTCTGAGATTCAGAGTGTGATCTTTTATATGAAATTACTAACTAAAAGCAATAGCATAGCGAGTTTTCCCTTAAAAATCATGTGAAAAGAAAATCAATTTCTTAATTGCTTGATTGTTGGACTAAACTCAGAAGAGTATAGCAATATTATGTGGAAGAACTTAGTTATCATTTTCTTCCAGGTAAAACCTCTAATATGGGTTGAAGCTCAGGTAGAAAGGCACTCTAGGAGCTGTATAGAAATTATGTTGAAAGCCAGGAGCCAGTTCAAGGAGCGTAGCTATGGTACCTGCACATTATGTAAAAATCTCTGCCTTGGTTTAAAAAAGCGTGAGGCGAACCGAGGCGACAAGGGTGCGAGGCGTGAGGCGCGAGGCGACTCAGGTCGAGGCGAGCGCCTCAAGGACCCTTTTAAAATAATATATATAAATTATATATATATATATATATATATATATATGTCATTAAACAAATAATTTGTGAAATATAGTAAACATAATAGATTGAATAATTAAAATTCATTTTTAACATTTCACAAGATCACAATCAAGTTAAAAACATTAATCCAAGTCCCAATTCTAAAATCCGAAAATCTAAAGAAAAGCAGGGGTAAGGAATTGTGAGGGAATGAGAAGCGACAGTTTAAAAGAAAAGAAAAAATGGCATGCAGGAGACAGCTTCGAGAATGACAAATTGTGTTTTCTGAATGTGTCGAGGGTTGGGGCTGGTTGTTCATGGGTATAATTAGGGTTATATTTGTATAGATTTAAATATTAAAAACAAAAAAACAAAAAAAAAGTTAAGAATTGCTGATATTCCATGAGGCGACTGCATCATCGCCTAGGTGCGCCTCGGGCGCCTCACCTCGCCTCGGGCATGCCTCGAGTTACCTGCGTGCATCACAGTCAGAGAGGCGTTCGGCCTGTTTCGAGGCGCGCCTCACCGCCTAGGCGCGCTTTTTTAAACACAGATCTCTGCATGGTTATTTTCCTTTCTATCGTACCAGTATTTTATGGATATTAAATTTATCAGTATTTTTAATTTGGATCTCAGCACTGCAACTAATGTTGAAATTGAGTCACCTGTGCCACTGGATGCTACCAATCCCAATGTTCGTACTTCAATGGGATCTGCTTCTTATGGTAGGAATATTTTTTGAGCGACTCAGATTTCCTTTGTTTTCCTCTTTACTGTTTATTGGGTTGGAAATTACTCGTACAGGCAAATTTCTATACGAGTTTTATTTATTTTGCTTTTTTTTTTTTCAGGAATATATGCTGAGAGCCGAGTTTAGGCTTCCCAGTATCACATCAGAGGAAGCAGTTCCTGAAAGAAAGGCTCCTATACAGGTCAAGTTTGATACGGTATTTCACCGTTTCAGAATACAGGTGAGCTTAAATGGTCTGTGTTTTTACTAGTTCTATTATCTTGATGCTGTGGTTAGTATTCTTCATAAGCAACAATTTTGTGCTTTTTATTATTTCCCTGCAAGAAAGCAAAGATTTATAGAACCCTTGTAACTTATTATTGGAGAGGGAATAAAAGGAGTAGTTGCGCGTGAAAAACGTTAGCTTTTTGAGAGATCTGAGACTGAGCTCGTGTCTTTTATTTTTCGGCAATGTTAACATTAGTGTTTATTAACTCACAGTATTCCATGAGTTTTTCCATAATTTAACATTTTCCCTTTTAGTACAAGATCAATTACAAATTATAGATGTTGCTAAACAATTAAGCAAAAAAATGTCGGTGACAATACTGACTAGAACCAGCAGTTTTTTAAGCTAGAACACTTCAAAAAACTTGATCTAAAAAACTTGAAACAATTCAAGATCTTGTTCTTACTATCTTCTTCGTCTTCGATCTTGGTGTGATATTGCTTTTGCTATAAATTTATGATCTACAGGCCATTACCTGAATGGGATGAGGATCATCTGATTCATTTTGTAGGGCATTCAGCCGGGGGACATGTTGTTCGGGTCTTGCAGCAAATGCTTGCTGATAAGGTAACAATTGTCCTAGTTTGTTACAAGTTGGATGCTTAATAATCTCATATTGAAAAGGAACCTCAGTCATTGGAGGGGCACGAGGATACTTCACCGAACTGGGTGCTAAGCATAACGTCGTTGTCTGGATCATTTAGTGGTACCACAAGAACTTATTTGGATGGAATACAGTATGTTCTCTCCATGTTAAGTTCTTGCAAACATTAATCAGCATCCCTTTATGATCTATGCTGCATTTTGGTGAAAAAACTTCTTGTTGTTGTTGTGGTTGTTTTTTTTTTTTTTTTTTTAATTTTTTATCAAGTGATCATTCTTTATCTTGGATCTTGACTTGTTGATTGCATTTGGGGGTATGAACTATGAAGTAGAGAATACATACTCATTGAATCTGGTCTATAGCCAGCATGGAGATTGCTCGTTGCTCGCTGCATATACATATTTCTTCACTTGTTTGAATGATAGATGTTTGCATGTGTTGTCCAGTAATCTCTTGTAAACTGGATTCTCCATAGGCCAGAAGACGGGAGGTCGTTGAAGCCCATCTGTCTGCTGCAGCTGTGCCGGATTGGAGTGATTCTCTACGGCTGGTTTGACATTTCATTGCTGAAGAACTACTACAACTTTGGATTTGATCATTTCAACACGTCTTGGAAGAAAATGGGCATTTGGGGTCTTGTTAGCTGCCTGATGGGGAAGGGCGGTCCGTTCGCCTACGGAGACTGGATTCTACCTGATGTCACCATCCAAGGATCCATCAGATCGAACACTCACATACAGACCTTCCCTGATACCTACTACTTCAGCTACACCACTAAGCGTACAAGGAAAGTCATGGGACTCACTGTTCCTTCTGGCCTTCTCCGAATACACCTTTGCTTTTAATCCGAGTCCTGCAGACGAGCCAATGGCGACACCCTACGGATGTCTCTCAGCCTTACAAAGGCTGCCAGTGAGTCCTACTTTTCGTAGAGCATCAAGAATTGCTGACAGAGGGATTATTTCTTGGATTTGGACCTTTGATTGACTAACATACTGATGTTTTTTGTTGCTTTTACAGAGATGAGGATTGGTGGGACAACGATGGAGCTCTCAACACTGTATCGATGACACACCCTCGTTTACCAGTCGAGCATCCTAGTCACCTCGTAATAAAAGATTCAGAATGCCAACCTTTACAACCAGGAATCTGGTTTGTGCCTCTTTCCCATCTGGTCTCTGTATTCATTTGACGTTTTTTCCCTATCTTCTTTCATGTATAGAATGTGTTGACCTGCTGCAACAAGCACGGTTCTCTTTAGTAAACGTTTACGGATCATCACGATCTTATAATAAGAACAAGAGATCAGAAGTTTTCGTGTTTGAATGTGTTTAGTTGGAGGAATCGAAGTTCTTTTACTTCATTTTTTTTTTATAATATACTTCCTTGGGTTCCTTAGGCTTGTGAGATCTTCGATTTTTCTTCTATCCCCATCCCATAGCTACATAACCAAGAAAAGCCATTCTAGTTCTAGAATAAAAATAAAGACCCAAGTTTGAAATTGTTGTGATCGATTGGCTATATATCATAAGAATTTTGAAGGAGAAGGAGAGGAACTCGCTTCCCTTGCAGCCATTTGTCTTTTCACCTTTCCTTCGTTGACATATATGAGCCATATCAACAGAAATCCAATCAAAATTTGCTAACAACAACTAGATTTAGTCTTTTCTTTTGCAATTGTAGAAATAAGAATGTTGAAAGCTGGCTAAAATATGAATGTATCTTTAGAAGGGATATCATATCCAAGCATTCTTATAGTTTTGACATCACACACTACTTGCTTGATTATGACATGCATGAGTCATTGCTACTGCTGCTGCTGCAGGTATTACAAGATTGTGGAAGGTGATCACATTCTCTTCATTGTGAACAGGGAGAGAGCCGGCGTGCAGTTCGATCTGATATACGACAGCATTTTAGAGTGATGCAGGAAACATGCATTCAGGAAGACTCCAACAATGCCAAACCAAATCAACCAATAGCCCATGCACCATGTAAATCTCTCTCACCAACCCCTCAACTGTTAGAGATGAAAGAAGTAACTGGTAGAACAGCATGAGATTTCGGATATCGGTTTTTCGATA
The DNA here is from genome assembly GCA_026898455.1 of Plectranthus barbatus. NCBI lineage: Eukaryota > Viridiplantae > Streptophyta > Magnoliopsida > Lamiales > Lamiaceae > Plectranthus > Plectranthus barbatus. The sequence continues at coordinate 148,828 of JAPKLW010000416.1, forward strand.
TGTCTCTGTGTTTTGCCCTCCTTCTCTTTGGTCTTGTTTAGTTGGGATGGAAGCAAGCTAGATTAGCGGATGTTTACTTTGCTTGTTTAGCTTATGTTCTAATTTTGTTGGCTTTTCCCACACATTGTTATTTAGTAGACTAGCAAATAATATTGCATTATATTCTACTACACATTTTCTCATTAAACAATTTTTTTTTAAAATCCAATACTTATCATAATTTTACCAATTATTATTTAGGAATCGTAAATGGTCAAACAATTTAAAATTCCTATTTTTTAAATTTTTTCAATATGTGCTAATATTATTTCACTCAATTTTTTTTACGGCAGTTTTATTCACTCAAGTCTTTTTTATATACTTTTAATTGTTATATATATACACCAATATTTATATTTATAATTACATTTTTCAATATTCTAAGATTTAAAACAAAAATATATAAATAATTGAATTATTTATATATATTAAAACAAACCTAGGGGACAAATATGTAAAATACCGTAAAAATAATTAAAATATAATTGATGTAATAATCAAAAAATAATTGAAAAATATATATAAATATATTGTAATAGGTATTCTTAAATCTTTTCACTTTCTTTTTAAAAATTTTAATAATATGCCCGTATTTTTTTTTTTCTATTTAGTTATTTATATGAAAAAAAAATCTTATTTCCATGTCTCTTTTGCATTCTCTCTCTTGACATTTAGCATGATCAATAATGTTTTATTTTTTGTCCGGTGTAGTTGTTAAGGTACATTTTCTGTGATTGAGAGGTTACAGGTTCGAGCTCTCAGGGGACATCTGGGTGTGAGTGAGTTTGTGTGTTTAAGATTAATGTACACTTACTCAAAAAAAGAATATTTTATTTTTTTTAAAATTTATAAAAATATATTTTTCGTATGATTTTTTTTTTTGAAAATTTTTGTTTATGTCATTAGCTTGGTTTTTATTTTACACCTGTTCTTTTCGTTAATTTTTACACTAAAATTAACGCACTAACTTATTTATCTCAACTAACAATAAAATTTTATTTTTTTAATTCACATATCAATTTAATTATTCTATCTAATAACTATATTCCTCAAATATAGTCAGATATAAACATTATTGATGTATTGATATCTTTTGAGACTTTTTTCCCATCTATAAATAATTATCTATTTTATTTCAATTTTTTTTTCTGAATATCACTTTTTTACTGATTCCCATATAGAACTCTAGAATACTATCGAAGCCAAAGGAAAAGCGTAACAAAGTTTCTCATGATCAAACAAGTTTTATTCTTCTTCTAATTAAAATCTTTATTTGAAATATACTGCACATTTTGAGTTGGATTGTATATGTCTCCAAATTCTTTTTATGGTGATAGAAAAAATGTACAAATTAATTTTACATATAGCCCGATATATTTAAATAGTTAAAATTATCACTATATAATTTGAGAAATTTAAGATGCTTCATGTTGATTCTTCATTTTTTTTTCTACGTAAGAGTTATAGAGTTAAGATTGGGGAGAAGGAGATGAAACAAAGGCCCCGATTATAAGAAACTATAGTAATTAGTTGATGGTTTTGGTATATCTTAAAAATAATATTATTTTAATTTATCTTTTTTTCCATTGCTAATCTCTTTTTTCATAAGATCGAGTTAATTTTCATTTTTTACAGAAAGATTATGAGGAATTTAAGATTATCTTCTGTAAATTTTTGTTAAATATGTTACCTTTTAACACATTGGCAAGTTACAATGACATTATACAATTAAATTTTCGATGTAAATGGGAAAGAATCAACAAAAGATGAAAAAAAAAATTAAAAGAGATTATTACAGAAATAATAATGTATCTAAAATTCATATGTTATTTGAATTGGTGTGTAATATCCCGTATTTAATTAAGCGAGTTTATGCTTAATTAATTAAATAAAAGAGTATTTAATTTTGCAAACTATTGTTTATTCGTTTTGGAGAAGGAATTAATCACCCGTCGAGACACGAGGGTCAAGATATCGATTGTGATATATCAATGAGATCGTTTCGAGAAAAATATGAGTGATTGTCAAGTCACAAATTGTAAAGGATAAACGATTGCAATGATTGATTAATTGAAATATTATTAATCACGTTTAAATTTATAATTTGCGTTCGGGAAGTCCATTTCTTAAAACGAGCTAGGGAAAGCTTGGAATTAAAATAAGAAAAAATACGAAACGAGCGATAAAATTTTCCGAGGCTCGTAAAAGGAGATATTTTGGAATTTTAGAGGATTTAAATATTATGCAAAACAATAAAAAAAAATTAATTACTCACCTATGGAGGTGGCAGCCTGCATGTACACATTTTGACACTTAATAATAGAGAGGCGGTGGATTTGGAAATTATTGAAAAAAAAAAGAAGAAAAGAAAAAGAAGGTGTTATAATTTCATATTATTCCCAGCACCATCACCGCACACCCCCTCTCTCGCCCCCCCTCTGCTAGCGCAAATTCCGGCCGCCATGAGCCATCGCCGGCGACGCCACTACAGCCATAAGAAACCTCGTTCTTTAAGGATTAAAAAAACACACGCAGGTCCTGTGAGGTGAAGTAACGAGAAAGTTACAAGCTTCCGAAGTTAGGCTGTCGGTTTCGAAACCGATACAGTAAATGAATTTAGAATTCGTATGTTTTGGATTTGAATCGGAGTTTTGATGATTGTTTTGTGTTCTCCCCATCGTAGGGAGTGTTTTGAACACTTGAGACGTGTTTTTGGATGAGAAATATTGACTTCTCCGGAGAGGAAAGCTCCGTTCGGTGAGTTGTATTTCAGATTTTCGTTCGATTGTTTTTGAATATTTTTCTTGCATTTGAAGCTCGATACGTGATCTAGGATGTTGTAGGATCTTTGTGGTATGGTTGTATGGTGTTGAAAGTGTGTGAAATGCAAGAAATATTGAGTTGCAGGTCCTGTTCGCGAAACTGTCGGGGAAGATAATCCGTGTCGATCGATGGAAGGCATTTCGATCGACACGACATCAAGATTGACAGAAGGGTAGATCGACACACACCTGTCGATCGACAAGGTGTGTGTCGATCGACAGAGACGCATGGCAGGGAGAAATCGACCGGGAGCTGTGTCGATCTGTTGTGTGTATGTTGACTGCATTCCTATCAATCGACAGGGCTGTTTAGAGGGTGGAAATGTTGTTCTTTCATCCGAACTGAATCCGTTTTGAGTCGTTTCTGATTTATAAGTTTGACATATAATTATATAAGCCTGTAAAGAGCCTGATTGTATGATGGTTTATGGAAACGAATGTCGAGAATTGGTTGAATTGATTGAAATAAGATAGGAAGCATGATTTGGTGTTGGAATTTGAAATTGGAATTTAAGGTTAAATTGTGTGAAGTGATTGGTTGGTATTTGTTGAGTTAGATGTCTTTCCTAGTTTATCCATCCTAATTGGTTATATATTTCCATTATTGTAGGAAGGTGAGAGATAAGGAGACCAAGCTCGAACTATACAATTAACGAGGAAACATCTAGACCGTAAGTGCTTAACACCATGTGGGAAATATATAAGTATCAAATGAAATGCGTTTTATTTTCTAAAATGTGTGAAAATGTTTTATTTTAAAACGATTGCTATGCATAAAATGTTTTGTGTTACATATATGTTCTTCTGTTGACTGCTATCAACAGAAAGTTTGATTATGAGATGAGAACCAAGCCCTATTGGTGCTTGAGCTAGTCTTAATAATCCGTGATAATGAAGGCTAGCGACCTCAAATGTATTGTGAATTCAGGTTGTGCAGTGGACATACTGAGACCTTGGAGAGATAAGGATTTGGGTAAATTATTTAAATCGATCGTGTCTCAATGCTTGTGTAGATTTGAGACCTTGTGCACATTTGATGACGGTGGGTAGAGTGGTTCGTCCATTCCCAGCTGTTTATCGTAACTTGGAAGTGGGCCAGCTTCCAGTTACAAAATGATAAAACAAATATGTTAACATGTTAGTTAGCCGACAAATGAAAATATTTTGGATAACACGGTTTCTTTTAATAAAATCTCGTGTTTATCTGTGTGCATTGCATAACATTCATACTTAAACTATATTTTCGGGCATGTTTCCATTGGTTACATTTGCACTTAGCCCCTCGTGTTATTTCTAAAACGCGCAGGTTGATCAGCGAGGATGGAGCAGTGGTGGTGTAAAGGATGGGCTGGATTTTGTGTAGATTTTGAAGATCCTTTGATATGCATCTTCATATGCATATCACTATCACGCTACACACGCCGTTGCACCGCTCTGAAACATTTTCCTTCCCATGTTTGAAGCTTTTGATGAAAAACTGAGTTAACCGTATTACTTGTTTTTAATTCTCCTTTTGAATGTATATAAATGTTGTTTTTGGTTTGTTTAATCTTCCGCTGTTTACTTAAAATGCTTGAAAATGTTAATCCATGACTATAACGCACCTCGTAGTTGGGAAGGCTAAATGGGGGCGTTACAGAAGTGGTATCAGAGCAAAGGTTTTGAAAAGATTGAAATTGTTTTAAACTGTTTGGAAAGTTTCAAGTTTAAAAAGATTTAGTTTCGGGATTTGATTGAAGGGACTGCTCGTACTTTACACCCCACTCCATCCTGCTCAACCTGAGGTATGTTTTTAAGTGTTTTAAAGTTACCTGCTAGCAAGATTGTTTAGTGATTGAGTCACTTTAAACGTTTTGAAGTTGAATGAAATTTTGAAAAGATAGCACAATGTTGATTGTGGTTGAAAATGGTTTGAAAGTAATTCTGTGTATGGATTGAAAGTGGTCTGAAAATGATTGGAGTTCATGTGTTGAAGGGAGAGTGATTGAAGGTGTTGATGAAAGGTATGTTCGATGTGTTGAAAGAAAGTGATTAATGTTATGTGTTGAGAAAATCACGTGAGTGTGAAAATTTGCGAAATCGTTTGGTTTTGGCACCGGTGAGGTGACCTTTGAAATTGTGATTTCAAAATAATTGGTTTTGAACTATGTGTTGCAAGCAGTGTAAACTTTTGGTGTTAATGCTTCAGGGATGTGTTGATTGTGAGTCGAGCTTTAAGAAATGCTGAAAGGTTGAATAACTGTGGAAGTTAAATTAGGATGGATTAGGACATGAGTAACTAACTATTGGCCTTAATTGTTGAACTTAGAGTGGCGTTGGACTTAGTGTATTAGAGTGAGCCAGGTGACTGTTGAAATTGAAAACTTCTTGTGAACTGGAAAATCCAGTAATTGATTGAGTGTGCAGAATGCACGCGGTGAGCTTGGCAGATGTAGTCAGACTTGAGTGAGTGTGTAAGCACGAGGTCCGATGGACCCTCGGCATGGTGTGTCGGAGGACAGAGTTGCCACTGAAACACAGAGTCTTGCGTGTGTAAGTGATATTTTGTTGACTTATGAGACTGATCGTTTGTTGATGTGACAGATGGGTTCTAGAAGGGAGCTAGTGTTGGGAATTATCCCTAAAATCTCCCTTAGGACTTGTTTGTAAAAGGTTTTGTTGGATCAAACCTTATTTAGTTGGTCGATCATTTGCCGAAATCTAGAGAGTCTAGCACACTTTGTAAAGTCCTGAATAAGTTGTACATTGAGTTGTAATAGACTAGTGTGCTGAGAAGAATCCCTTGCAGACACATAGAAGATGATATCAACATTCAACTTACAAACTGCAAGAGAAGCAAGCCAACAAAGGATCACTAGCAAATGGCTGAACGCTCGCTAGACAGAATGCTAAGGAGTTAGCATTCGGATCCTTCAGCAATAAATAAAGAATCGCAAACGACGGAAGTCAAAGGATCACAAGGAATATATTTCTAGCAGATTCTAGCTTAGCAAAGCAAAAGAATCAAATCTGAAGCTGGACTGCGACTCTGACAAAAAGCTCACACAAAGGACAAGACCTTCCCAAAGTAGTTAAGGAAGTACAAGTCAAAGACAAAAGCGACTGTCATAAAATAAACACTCTCGGATCAAGGAGCCGTTGAGTCTAACGGATATGGAGATTCAAAGTTTGAATCTCCATCTATAAAAGACAGGTCTGAGAGCTGAGAGTACTACTGCTTCAATCACTACCTACATTCGCAAACTACACAAGTGTGAGATTCCTTTGACAAAGCGAACAAGTGAAAAGTAGTCAGTTGAGAGCTCGTGATAAAAAGCACATTCAAAGCCTTCAACAATCCAGAGTGTCTTCTCATTGAATATCTGACACTCATCCTTGAAGATTCTTGAAGTTCCATTAAGAATCTTCAATCATTGGGATAATTTCCTTACTAGGAGTATCCAACAGTCATTCTTGAAAGAGATTGACTCTGACGGGCGTAAGCCACATATTTATTGAGTTCAGGTGCAAACTATAACAGCCTCATTAGCGAAGGACAAGTTTTACGAAGGTGTGCCCTTGACTTGGCCGGAGCTGTGTTCGGAAAAGTGCAAAGTATCGGAGGATAGTTGTGCTGTGGCCGGTTCGAAAGTTCACCGCCTACTGCAAGTTTTGGCGAATCCTTGTACTGATTGTATACTTTTCTAGTGAATTTCTTCGCGTTTCGGCTAAGGAGTGGACGTAGATCTATTTGGATCGAACCACTATAAAATCTCGCGTTCATTTACTGTTTTATCACTTTATTGTTTAGAGTTGATTTGAAACCTAGTAACATAGTTGCTAGTGTATATCTGAAAATACATCTAAGTGACAACTTAAGCTAACTAACAATTTGAATACAATAAAGGTATAAGTGTAAGTGACGTATAATCATTCCGCTGCATTTCGTGTTAAGTTATCAACACGACGACTCTGACATTTAAGGACCAACAAGTGGTATCAGAGCGGGAGGTTGAAAAATCGACTGCTTCTGAGTCGCTTAAGACCAGATCCATATTTTCCTTGCACTTTTAGCTGTCTATTTGTGTTTCACTTGTTAAGCTCAGAAGACAAGATGTTGAATCAATCTCTTGGGAAGTACAACAAGGAGAACTTCTCAACATGGAAAAAGATGGCCTTAATACAGCTTCAGAGCATACACCTAGAAATGGTTGAGGTACTTGAAAGAGGTCCCATTAAGATTATGAAAGCTAACACTTTTATAGGACCCATACTCGAACCCGCTGAAGGAGCTGATGAAGGAGACCAACCTAGACCCCCAAGGCCACGAAGACTCCAAATGGTTGAAAAACCTTTTGAGGAATATACAAGTGAAGACAAGAAAAGAGCTCAGCTGGAGCATGTTGCAAAGAAGTTAATCCTTGATTCTCTACCTAAACTGATGGCACAAAAAGCCTTAGAGTTCGATACAGCTAAAGAAATGTGGACGTATGTGTGCGAATCATCTCAGGAGACAGACCAGATGAAGCGCAACAAACTGCAGGTAGCTGTTGACAAATATGAATCTTTTTCTATGAATGCAGGAGAATCAATACAAGATAAGGAAGAACGGTTCAATACCATCGTTGGAGAACTGAATAATCTTGGTAAGAAATACGAGAATGGGGAGATGAATCATAAGATTATCTCTAAACTATACCCCAAAGATGACTGGTTTGTTAAAATGACTAGTCTAAGTGAAAAAGACTTCAGCAAAATGACAACATCCGAGGTATTTGCTCAGCTAAAATCTCATGAATTCATAATACAACAATCAAAAAGGAATGAAGCTGCAGTAGCACAATCCGCTGCTAGCTCAGATGATTTAGCATATTTTGCCAAAAAGGATTTCAACAAGTTTAAACTAAAGAAATCCTATCATAATCAAGAAAGATCTATTCCTGTAACACAAGCAAACGAGGGTGTTACAACCTCAGGATCCCAGCCTACTGATCTCAAGATCAGTGAACTAGAAGAACAGATGAAAAAACTTCAAAAAATGTTGATGGAGGCTAAAGCTGAAAAGGAGACAAAGGAAGCTCAGCAGTCACCTTCTCATGCTCGCTCAGCAGAGCGAAAGCCTAGGACGTGTTTCGAGTGTGGATCTCCTTACCACTTGAAACATGATTGTCCGAAAGTCAGCAAAGAGGAGAGGGAGCGCTTGAAGCAGAGATTTGAAAGACGTGCAGGCAATGCAGTCAAGAAAGCACTATTAACCAGGACAGAAACTCAGGATATTCTAGAAAACGATGAAGAATACTATCTATCTTCAGAAGAAGAGGATGAAGAAGCCATGCTAGTTCTGATGGCAGACATCGTGGAAGATCAATTTGCTGATGAAGATGCTGATCAAAATGCTGAAACAGCTCTAACAGCCGAGGACAACGAGGTAATTTCAGTAAACATACCTAGTTTTGCAACCTTTGATGAATGTGAGGATTTCATTTTAGATTCTGAGGAAGACTAACTCACGAAGCTGAGTGAAGAATTCTCTAAGATGTATGAAATCAAAAATATAATTATAAGTGAAAACACCTCACTAAAGTTAGAAGTTTCAAATTTGACCAAGGAAGTCGAAAGACTAAGGTCTGCAGGTGAGGAACTTTCGAAAATGAAAGCTGAATTTTCAAAACTTTCTGAAAATTTCAAAGTTCTTGAAAAAGAAAACATTTCGCTGAAAAATAAACCAAAAGAAAATTGCATTTGTACTTATACGACCAGTCAAGCTGTTTTGAATGCCGCAATTAATCAACAAAAGCACCACAAAGATAGGGCTGGTGTTGGTTTTGATCGCGATGATAAAGGAGAATCTTCTAAGCAGAAGACTATTCAGTTTATCTCTGCTGGAAAATTCATCCTTGAAGAAAAACTGAAAGAAAAGGAGTCTGCTGAAACATTCATTAGCGAATCTGTGAAACCTCAGCAGAATACTAGAACATCTGCTAGGGAACTAGAATATATGCTAGGGAAGCACATCAAAGGTATGTTATACCTCAACAGAATACTCGAGTGTCTGCTATGAAACCTCAACAGAGGAATGCTAAATTCAAGCAGAATACGAGAATATATGCTTCGCAATCAAGATCAGCAGAGTCTAGAAGGAATGCCGAGCAGTATGGATCTACTGCCAGGACAGCAAAATCTTCATTTCATACAAGCAAACATGTTAATTACAATACTATAAAGTATTCATACAATACATACACACCACATAGACGGATCACCTATGTGGAGCCTGAGTCCAAATCAAACTCTTTCAAAAGGACAGTGAAGGCTCGACACACTACCACACCTCATTCTCAATCAAAGTATGCAAGATTTACTTATCCTAAGGTTGAGAAAGGTATAAAGAGTGATGTCAAGAAGAAAATTTTGAAGATCACTCAAATGTGGGTTCCAAAAGGAACAATGACACTTGCTAATCCCGCAGGACCCGAGACTAAACGGGTACCTAAATCATTCTCTTATTTGTCTTGCAGAAACAGGATCTAAGAGTCAAAGCGTCAAAATCGCCAGATGAATGGATTCTTGATAGTGGCTGCTCAGGACACATGACTGGAAGAGCAGACTTATTCTCAGAAATACAAAGTATTTACGGATCCTCAGTTATTTTTGGTGATAACAGCAGAGGAAGAGTCATTGGAAGAGGATGTGTAGAACAAGATGGAATCCGAATTGTTAATGCTGCTCTTGTTTCAAACCTTAAACACAATTTGATGAGCATCAGCCAACTATGTGAGAATGGATATAATGTTTATTTTATTGACTCTGGCTGTAATATTGTTGATAAGGTTACAGGAGAAGTGAAGCTTAGAGGCATCCGCAAGGGTGGACTATACGTGGTCGATTGGAAAAGCGGTCAACAGGACTCGTGCTTCGTAGCATTCAACAAAGACGAAACCAATTGGCTGTGGCATAAAAGATTGAATCATCTAAACTTCAAAACAATCAATTTTTTAGCCAAACATAAGCTGGTAGAAGGACTGCCTGCGGAATCTTTCTGAAAGGAAGGAGTGTGTAAAGCATGTTAACAAGGCAAACAAACAAAGGCATCCTTCAAATCAAATCCAGAAAAGGAGACCTCAGGGAGAATTCTTGAACTTTTACACATGGATCTGTTTGGTCCTGTCAAACCACCCATAGTAAATAAGAAAATATATACACTTGTGGTTGTTGACGATTTTTCCAGGTACACGTGGGTTCAGCTCCTAAAAAGCAAAGATGAAGTAAAGACCCTGCTACCTGAGCTGATCCTTAAAGAGCAGAACAACAAGGAAGTTACAGTTAAAAGGATTAGATCAGATAATGGAACGGAATTCTGTAATGGAATTTTGATGGACTTTTGTGCGGAAGCGGGTATCCATCATGAAAAATCCACTGCTAGAACACCACAACAGAACGGGTTAGCAGAACGAAGAAACAGAACCTTAAAGGAAGCAGCGAGGGCTATGCTTGCTGATTCAGGACTCAATGGAAAGTATTGGGGAGAAGCTATCATGACTGCTTGCTACACTCAGAACAGGAGTGCGGTTAATGGCAGATTCAACAAAACTCCTTATGAAGTGTACAATGGTCGTAAGCCTTCTATTAAACACTTTCGTGCTTTCGGTTCAACATGTTATATCCATAACAATGGGAAGTCTAAACTTAACACTTTTTCGCCTAAGTCTGATGAAGGTGTTTTCCTGGGATATGGACACCCATCTCACAAAGGTTATCGAGTGTTAAACTTGACTACTCGACTTGTGGAAATAACATGTAATGTTATTTGTGATGAGTCTACCTTAGTGCGCAGGGCTAACAAAGACCAGAAGGATGGCAATCATGAGACCAATGATATCTATGATCAATCTTTAGAAAAATCTTTTGTAAACATGAGTATTGATCCGATTAGGTCTACGACTGATGTCAATCCAGAAACTTCGCACTCAGCAGGTGACCAGACTGCTGACCAGGCCAGTGATGCTAGTGACCATGCTGAGGCCCCATCTTCTATCTATCTAAATGAGAATTTAGATGTTGCTGGAATTCTTGATGATCAAGGTGACGTGGAAGCTGCTGAAGATCTTAGCAAAGGAGATGCTGAGATTCCAATCGAAGAAGAACCTATTGCTAAAATCCCAGCAGATGCTGCACCTATGAATGTTGTTCCCGACGTTGAAGTCCCTGTAGCAGATGCAGAAGAGGAAACTAATGATGTCCCAGTTGCTGAACGCCGGGAGAATGAAGACAATGAAGAAGAGAATGTCCCTGATGAAAATCACCAAGGAGGAGCACCGGTTGCTGAATTTCCAGCACGTATTAGACCAACATGGCTACGTGCGCATCCTTTAGACGACGTTCTTGGAAACGTGCATGATCCTATCCTAACCTGACAAGGAAACGGCAATGCTATGCTAGCATGCTACATCTCTAATGAAGAACCCAAGAAGACTGAAGACGCTCTACTAGATCCGGATTGGGTGAACGCTATGCAAGAAGAACTAGCAGAATTCACACGAAACAATGTGTGGGAGCTAGTAGACAGACCCGAACATCAAAGTGTTATTGGCACGAAATGGGTATTCAAAAACAAGAAAGATGAGTCGGGCACGGTTGTCAGAAATAAGGCGAGACTCGTAGCTAAAGGCTACAGGCAATGCGAAGGGATAGATTATGATGAAACATTTGCTCCGGTAGCAAGGCTGGAGGCCATTCGTTTATTCCTGGCGTACGCTGCACATCATGAGTTCGACGTAATGAAGATGGATGTGAAAAGTGCCTTTCTAAATGGTGAGCTGAAGGAAGAAGTCTATGTCGAGCAACCACCAGGGTTCGAACACGACAATCAAGTATACAGACTTAAAAAGGCTCTCTATGGATTGAAACAAGCACCGAGGGCTTGGTATGGAACTCTTTCAAAATTCTTGTTGAAAAATGGTTTTCAGAAAGGGAGAATTGATCAAACCCTCTTTCGCATTGAAGACCAAGGAGATATTTTGCTGGTGCAAATATACGTAGATGACATCATTTTTGGCTCTAGGAATCAAGAGTTATGTGACAAGTTTTCAAAACTCATGACCAGCAACTTCCAGATGAGTATGATGGGAAAGATGTCCTACTTTCTCGGTTTACAAGTTCAACAATCCAGAGAAGGGATTTTCATTCATCAGAAGAAGTATATTCGCGATTTGATTGCGAAATACTGCCCCGAGAAGACAAAGAGTTTACGGATTCCAATAAGTACGACATGTATTGCCGCACTTGAAAGAGAAGAAGAAGATGTGAATCCTACTCTTTACAGAGGAATTATAGGTTCACTCTTATATCTCACCGCCAGCAGACCTGATATATCTTTTGCCGTCGGATTATGTGCTAGATATCAAGCCAAGCCTAAGAAGGTCCACTTTGATACTGCTAAAAGGATTGTTCGCTATTTGAAGTGTACAGAAGGACTAGGAATTTGGTATCCTAGAGAAGACAGTCTTGCTCTGAGTGGATACTCGGACTCTGATTTTGGAGGATGCAAGATTGACAGGAAAAGCACGAGTGGAACGTGTCAATTTCTGGGACACAAGCTCATTAGTTGGTTCAGCAAAAAGCAACACTCTGTCGCTACATCTACCACGGAAGCAGAGTATGTGGCTGCTGCTAGCTGTTGTTTGCAAATTCTCTGGATAAGACAACAATTGCAAGATTACGGGATCTCTCCCGAATGTGTGCCTATCTACTACGACATCAATAGTGCTATGTGTATCACAAAAAATCCTGTTCATCACTCTCGGACCAAGCATATCGATATTCGTCATCACTTCATACGAGATCATCAGGAGAAGAAAGATATCGATGTTTGTTACATATGCACCGAAGATCAGATAGCAGATATATTCACAAAACCACTTCCAGAAGCCAGATTTAAAGAATTATGTTTGAAGCTTGGATTGATGGAATTAGATGAAGTTGTGGATGAATGAGTCCTAGCTCTCATTCTTTCTATATGGATACTCTTAAAAGCTTGATATATATCACACTCTGGACATTATTATTTCTGTCTGCTGAAGATATCTTGACATTATGAAATGTTGAAAAATATCATGAGAACAGTTGAAGAGAATCTACACGACGGAGGATTTAAAAAAAAATCTACTTCAGCACAATTCATTAAACAAAAGGACAACAGATTTAAAAAAATTACACGTCTCAACCAAGAAGAAAAGATCAAATACACCATCCACTACACCATTTTGTTGCTACAAATCTAACAATGCTTTATATGGAAGCCAAAAGGAGGAGAGCTCGGAATAGTCTTCAACCCGAGTTAGGAAAGTGAGCCCTCAAGGGATAGAAGTCGAATCCCATCAAAGGGTTACCTTCGGAAACAAGATGAGGGAACGTCTGCTCAAGCAACCAACTCAACTGCATGGCAGTTGGCAGAGGAAACTGAGGAAAGAGATCGATGCATCTCTTCACCCCATCAAAGAAGAACTCCGCCCAATCAACGTCCTTCATCTCCGAATCAATGGCCATCATGGCCCTCCAAATCCTGGGATTGAATACATAGTTGTCAGCAGGAACTCCAAAAGTGACATTGCTAACAATGTCAAAAATGACTCTATACTCTTCTTTCAACTCCAAGCATGATGGAGTTGGTGAAAAGTCATAGATGTCGGACTGCCACCACTTATCCCAGTAATCGAACTCTGGAGCAGTCAAATGGCGATAGACATCCATAACGCGAGTGGGACCCCGAGGAAGGCCAAACTTTTGAGAGAAGAAGGCCGGAGTCCAGCAAACCACTTGTTGGTCACGAAATATCAGAGTCGTCGTGTTTTAAAGTTTAACACGAAATGCAGCGGAATAGATTAAAGTCACTTGCACTTAATATTGTTGTCAGCAAAATGTTTTCTTAGCTCAAGTTGATGTTTATGTTAGTTTACAGATATACACTAGCAACTCTGTTGCTAGGTTTTAAATCAATCCTTTGAACAGTAAACTAATAAAACAGTAAGTAAAGTAGTAAATGAACACAGGATTTATAGTGGTTCGATCAAATAGATCTACGTCCACTCCTTAGCCGAAGCGCTAAGAATTTCACTAGAAAAGTATACAGAGTACAAGGAATCGCCTTTCCAGTTAAGTAGGCATTGAGCTTTCGGCCTGGCTACTTGACAGCTATCCTCCGTGAATCTGAACTTCTCCGAACACAGCTCCGGGCAAGTCAAGGGCGCACCTTCGTAAAACTTGTCCTTTGCTAATGAGGCGTTTATAGTTTGCCTCGGAACTTAATAGGTCTGCGGCTAGTGCCCGTGAGAGTCACAGTTTTTCAAGAGTGACTGTTGGATTCCTTTCTGAAAGAAATGAATCCCAATGATTGAGATATCCTTGAATGCAACCAGGAATATCTTCAATCGAGTGTCAGTACTTCAATGAACGACACCACAGGTTGTTGAGAGTCTTCAGATAGACTTTAAGATGGCTCTCAACTGACTACTTTTAAGGATCACTTTGTCAAGGGAATCTTTAGCTTGAGCGTTCATGAGTAAAGTGATAAGAGCACTTGTAGATTTGTAAAAGCAGTAGTCTATCCAGTTCTTGAATTCTGCCTTTTATAGTTGGAGATTCAAAACTTTGAATCTCCATACCCGTTAGACACAACGGCTTCTTTCTTCCAAGAATGGATTAAACTGGTAGAACGCCTTTCTGGGTGGGGATGTACTTCCCAGACTACTTGGGAAAAGTCTCGTCCCTTGTGCGTCCTTTTTTGTCAGAGTCGCAGCTTGGCTTCAACGTTGCTAAAGGAATATTCCTTGAGATCCTTGACTTGTTTTATATGTGGTTCTTCATTGATTGCTGAAACGTGCGAATGCTAATTCCTTAGCATTCTAACGTTCTTGTTTGCCAACTTCTCTAGCAGTCTGTGAGTTTGACCTTCCGAGTCATCTTATCTTCTCTGCTAGGGAATCTTCATAGCACACTAGTCTATTAAAACTCGATGTTTAACTTATACAGGACTTTTACAAGTTGCATTAGACTTTCTAGATTTCAGCAAATGATCGACCAACTAGATAAGGTTTGATCCAACAAAACTTTTACAAATAAGTCCTAAGGAAGATTTTAGGGATAATTCCCAACAATTTCCCCCTTTTTGGTGCGATCAAAGCTTACTATCATTTGCTGACCCGCGTGGAAGAATGTCTGTGTTTTACAATCTTATGCTAATCTATCACAGAGTTTTTCCAGCTAGGTTCTAGCAATAGGAATGATTGTAGTAAAATTCCCCCTCAAAAGTTGCTGGGAAATATTTCTCGATTAAAAGGTTTACGACATAGCAATATGCTGGATTCATTTAAAACGACAATCATTCATAAGCATAATCATCATGTCCACATGCAAATTTGTTGAATACACTAGGAGTGTAAATCAACTACAGCACACCAGTAAAATTCAGAAGTGGACAAAGAGATTTTGTCAAAATCTGATCCAATTTAATAAATGATTTAGCATTTTACAGTACAAATTGGATACAGAGCAATTAAGTTAAAAGAAATTGACCTTGTCGTTCATGAGTCGGGAGCTGGCTTTTCCTTCTCATTGTCTGCTGATTTAATCTTCTGAATGTTCGCGAACTTCTCCATAGTGATCTTCATGAAGTTTTCAACAAGATCTGCTCGTGCTTCTCTTTCAGCAGCCTCACGCTCCAGTTCTTTGGCCAGTTTCTCTTGTTCCATTGCCATCTTTTGCATTTGAGATTCATGTTCAATTTTCTGTAGCTCTAGCTTGGCTTCATGTTCCTTTCGTTGTAGCTCAAGTCTAGCTTCTAGTTCTCTTTGTTTGAGTTCTTCTTTAGCTTTTTCTTCTTTCCTCAGCCTTTCTTGTTCCTTTAATATTGCTTCCTGTTTCTCTTTCTTTCTTCTTTCGCGTTCAGCTTTTCTTCTTTCTTCCCCCTCTTTGATTGCAGCCAAAAGGTTTGAACCATAGGCCACAACCGTTGCTTCTGCTTGAATTCTGGTGTCTGCTATGTCTTGACGAGCAACTTCAAGACCTGCCCTGTTCTCAGAAACAGCTAACTTGTTTTCAGCAACCTCTGATAGTACATGAGATACAGTGCTCCGAATCTCATCCACTTCGTTTCTTAGATGGCTGGTTGCTACTTCTATTCTTTCATCAACGGCTGTTTGCATATAAGAGTGGAAAGCCTCAGCTATCTCAGATGTGAGTGTGAAAGGCATTGGTAGAGATGTTATGGGAAAGGCATTGAAAGATGTAGTCATGACGAGGTCTTTACTCAACGGAGGGTTTGACAGTTGTTCATGACTAGTATTCGCCGCAAGATACTCTTGATAGCTTAATTCTTCAAGTAGTATTCTATGAGCTGCCTCTACAACTTGTGTGATCTCATGAATAAGCTGAGCTTCATCTTTCTGAGCTTCCTCAATGATGTTTCTAATATCAATCTCAATGATGTTCTGGATATCAGTGTCCAGAATCTCAACTAACATCTTATTTGGATACTCGAGTCTCGGAGCAGCACGTTCAGTGACTCTTGCCTTTCGTCGAGCTTCCTGACGGTCTTCTTGTTGAGATTTATGTTCCAACTGCCGTTTCTCATAAGCAACAGCCGCTTTGGCTTGTCGCTTAGACAGTTCAATCCTTGCGTCAGAATATCCATCTGGGACAAAAGTAGATTTGGGTAGTCCTGCATTCTGAGAGATAATGCGATGTTCTCTGATAGCATGAAGTCTACACATAACTTGTTGATCTGAGAACTGCTTCATCCCTGGAACTTGATCAATCCAGTCAAAACACCAATGTTCTTCATATCGCCAGAAATTTAATCCTTTAGCTGCGATACAGAGTATCCTTTCTTCAAAGCAGAGTTGATGCATGACATAATCAAACTTCTTCCAACGACGGAATTCCTGCGCTAATAGACGTCCTTCGGGTATTGACTCATCCAATACACTATGGAATAGATCTGCTATGGCTCTCTCTGTTTCAGATTCAACGAACTGCTCAATTTCTTCAGCCATAGGTCCTAAATCAGAGTTGGGTGCATCCTCGGGATGAACCTTTGCACACCATTGGCTAATTCTTGGGAGTCCATAGCGACGGCCTGGCAGTCCATGGAATGGTACTCGAAGAATAGCTTCGGATCCTGTTGTTTCTTTTCTTAAGAACTGTGCATTGTAAATTTCTTCAGCTTCTCCATCGGAATCGGATTCAGAAATACAAGAGGGTCCGGAGTCGGGGCTGGAAGGATCATGTTGAACTGGTTGAATTGCTTCATCAATTGATTGCTCGAGAGTTTCTGTTGGATGTTCGTCGATCATTGTCAACATCGTATTTCCATCTGGATTCCCGATTGTTGTATCAGTAAGGATTTGAGATCCACCTTGATCTTCAATATCACGAAACTGACTGGATTCTCCACCATGTTTCTTGTGAGTCTTCTTCCGGTGGTAGTGAGTTTCATTGAAAGCTCCTGATGCTAGTCTTCTTGAGAATTCCGTATCTGATAGTTCTTCTTCATCAATATTAATCTGCTGAGCAGGCGGTGGACTGGGGATTGATTCTTCTGCTAAGGTAGCCTTCCCTTTTCCTTTCTTCGCCACTTGTTCTGCTGGATACAGTGAATCATCAGTCGAATCTGCTGTAACATTATTTATGACAGAATTTGCTGATTTTTCAGTCATGTCTTCATTGTTTCCAGGGGTTTGTCTTTCTCCAGCATCTGATGATTGATGCATATTGTCTTCTGACATGTGATCAACTATGCTATCTTCGACTTCTCTGCTGAGATTGCTTTCTCTGCTAGCATTGCTTTCTGGATTAGCTTCCTTGTTAGCTTTCTTTTGTGATCGAAACTCTTCAGCAGCGGACTTGATACGTTCAAAATTCTTATCTCTTCCTTCGAGTGTCAAGTTATGGATGAACTTCTGATATGCTCTCCTTTCAACGTCCTTTAGCGAAACTAAGTGTTTCCTCTTTGCTTTCCTGCTTTCCTTAGTTTGCGCTTTCGTAGTTTTGAGAGACTTAGGAATGTATTCTGGGTCAGAAGTATCGTCCTGGTTGAGCTGGCTAGATGTCTGATCTGCTGTACTCTCTCTTTCGGTCAATCTAGCAGACTCTGCTTCTTTCGCTGCTTTCTCGTTAACTTCTTTATCAGTCAGAAGTTCCAATCGTCTTCTGGTTTTCTTCTTTGCTTTGGATGTAGGAGGATTGGTAGAAACTCTTTTTGTTGGGTGATTCGGTAATGCTAATGCTCTAATAATGGGTTGAGACTGATCTGCTTTCTTTTCAGTCATAATGTCATTGATCTGATCAGCTGGAAGATTTCCCAACTTCTCAATTTCCTCCAGATTCTTGAAGCACTGGTCGGTTTCTGCATTCTTCTTTAACATTGCTAAATCCTCTTCAGGTATTGGAATGGAATGTTGGAGAATAGGTGCTGCTAAGCTCTCTTCATCTGGTTCCTCCGGAGATGTAGGTTTAGCCTTATCTACATTAGACTTTCCTTTTAACTTCTGAGGATTTCTGATGTTGATTGGCTTTTGCTTGCGTCGTGTTAACGGAATGTAGTCGGTAGAAAGAAGTGCAACTCCTCGATCTACGCCTTTGTTGGTAAACAGAATCTCCAACAACTTACTGATTTTTAGTCCAAAGTTCACATTTGAGGAGAACGTCCCATCTACTTCCAGGTGAGCATTTTTCTTGGCATGTTCTGCCCAGCGTTCAAAGATGAACTCGGCCCAATTTCCTTTAACATTGTCATTGAGTGCCATCAACACAGCATATTTCTTAGCAGACAGCTCCGCGTATGATCCCGCATCACATTGAAGCATCTTGATTACAATCTCTGTAAGAAGTTTGTAATCCTCTGTTAAGGTGTTAATTGAGGTGTTAGGCTTGAACGTTTGTCTCTGCTCTCCTGGTTTCTTCCAAAGGTTCCACCTTCTTTCCATTTCAGCGGTCTCAGTGAGCTTATACTGAGAAATTTTAGCTCCATAGTTTCGAAGCCCAAAAGTGCGAGCAAGTAGCTCAGCACTTACTTCTATGATGTTTCCATAAACACAAGTTTTGAAGGATTTTTGATCATCACTCATAACAGCCCTAGCATAGAATTCAGAAACCATATGCGGATGAAACTGATCAGGTTCAGCAGTGAGATACTTTACCAAGAACTCAGAATCAAGTAAGTCCAAAATCCATTTAGGAAATTGTTTGCTGGCAAGAGGCATGTACAGAATCCTGTCCTTCATAATCTGGGCGACTCTTCTTCGTTCTGCCGAATGCGTTGATAGTTTCTTCTGTCTGGCCATGGTTACTAAAGTATAATAAGGGATGGACTCATCAATGTCCTCCTTCTTCTCGATGCCAGTGAACTCCGGTGCATGCCGAACATGCAGAGGCGAGCAAGTAATCGAGGGATATGTAAATGAGGCAGGTTGCAAATTAATCGTTTCTGGGTTTTTGGATGGTGATGATTCGAGATTTGGAGAGATATTTGTGTTTTGGGGTAAGGTGATTGAAGAATCTTGATTCGAAGCCATGGAAGGGTAGGTTTCTTGTGTGTTATGCGATGAGAGGGTTTTTAGAGTTGGGCAAATTCGGAAGGGAGATGGAGGTTTCGAAATCTGAACAGTGTGTATATTGTTTCGGAGTACGAGGAGAAAATAAACGGGTAGGATTCAATGTTACGTTTAATTTGAATCAACGGCTAGGGTTAAGAAGTAGGTCGTGGGAGTATCCGCGACTTTTGATCTTTATGCATGGATGACGTGTCCCAATCTCATTCGATGCCGCCGTCTGAATGCATTAAATGCTTCTCCATCATGAGAAGTAATCGTCATACTTCTGATTAGATATCTTCAGCAGCCGATTTGAATAAAAATGCGCAGATGATACCACGTATAATATGCTATCATCCCAATAACCTTCGGCTGTGCTTTTGAGGCGTGATCATGAATCTGTCTGATATGACCTTTTCATTAATGAATTATATCATCCCTCCGAGTGACTCTGCAGCTTCAGCAGCGTAAAGTAACCAAGATGTCTTCTTTAAATAGCGTAGATAGATGAAACGGTTGTTTATGCCTTCTTGCAACTCTTACTCTTCTAAAAAAAGATTCAAGAAGATGTACATGGAGCAAGGTCTGTCACTCTTCGTTCCTCGTCACAGAATCCTCTGTGATACTGGTCTGTATATGGAGTATGAAGACGATTACCACATAGCAGAGTGGGTAATGTCCAGTCTGCAAGTGTGTGGATTGTCTAGGTTCATCTCCTTGACTCCTCATGCGTTTCAGAGAGAACACCTGCAATCTCTCTTGGAACAGAGTCGGTCTGTTGGAGACTCTATTGTGGGTGTCTTGAGAAACCAATTGGTGGAGTGGACTGTGGATACGTTTGCTTCAGAATTTGGCCTTCCGAGGGGCCCGAATTCTGTATTGGCGTATCGCAGTGATGAGATTGCGCCCGAATGGTCGTCCTGGATGAGGTGGAGACGATCTGCTAATCTGCATTTCTCTCCTACTCCTTCAGCATATGGACTCCTTCCTCGCTATTAAGTCCTCTTTGAGCTAGTTTGTGGAATGATAGTTGGAGTCAATCTAGGCGATATGATTTTCTCGCGTGAAGTTTGGAAGGTAATGATGGCTATCGATGATCGGGCTGATGTGGATTGGGCGTCTTTTATCTTTCAGAGGGTCCGCCAAAGTGTGCAGCAGTTCCCTCGTCTACACCTTCCTTACGGGATGCCCCTAAGTTGGTTGCTGGAACAGAGATTTACAGATCTCTCTGTAGGGCCTTCAAATCTTCGGGGGATAGATTTTTATCCCTTTGTACCTTTTTCTCCTTTTGATTAAATCTGCTGGTGTAAATCTGTCTTGATGATATATATAGAACCATATGTTTTTGCGATCATCCTTTCGATATGTGCTCTGTTAGTTGATTGCGTAATGACTGTGTGAACATCCTAGCATCGTGAAGGTTGATAGCAGAATGTACTTTAATCAGCAGAGATGTTAAGTCTGGCATAAAGTTTACTTTAGCATAGACTGTACTGCAGCAGCAGATATCCTAGTTGCTAGTATAGTCCGCAAGCTTCTAGCAAAGACTTTGTCTTCAGCCGATTCCGCAAATCGAGCATAGATGTTAATTGCTAGCGGTACATTTCTTCAGCAGTGCTCTGAATTCCTAGCAGAAAGTTGAGTTCATAGCGGATGTCTTTTCTTCAGCAATGTGTCCATCTTCAGCAAAGATTGTCTTTGATAATGGATGTCTTGATTCTAGCAGAGTTTCCATATCTAGCAGAATTTGGGTTAGCTAGCAGTTGTCTCTACTCTAGCAGAGTTTAATCCTTCGCTGATACGATGACCCTTGTCTGCGATTTCCAAGACGTATTTTGACCATGCTGTCGTGTCAACTTTCTATTCGATGGATGACAGACTAGCAATAATGCTGGTAGGTTGAGTCGGATCAATTCAGACGAGATGAGTTAAGATTTTCTCATTATAAATACCCTGTAGAGAGTATCAATGAAGATGGAACATCCTTTCTCAGAACTTCAAGAATTTCAAGAATCAAGATGGATTCACCAGGGCAATCTCTAGAATTGCGCCGAAACCAGATTCTTCACGAGGCTGGTTTGAATTCTCTATACGAAAATTCTCCAAGGGTTGTAGAAATGATTATGACGAGGTTAAATCGTAGTGGATTAACCCAATTCGTCACAACTACTCCAAGGCGTTTTCAAGGCGACAAGCTTCGAGAATTCATGGAGAGTTGTTCTTTGGAGGAAGATGGCATATATGGTTTCTTCCTTGGGAAACTCATCTATTGGTCACCGGAAGTCTTTTCTCGTCAATTCGGTGAGGCCCTGGGTCGGTCTTCAATTGTCGTGTGACGGACATTGCCCCTGAGTGGTCGGCGTGGCAGAAATGGAGACGTTGTCCTTCGTCGGAATTCTCCTTGTCGGTCTCTGCGTACGATCTGCGCACTCCTTATTGGGTGCTCTACCGTGTGGCCAACATTATGCTGATGGGAGAGTGTATTGACGATACGTTCTTCTCGAAGGAGACTTGGCAACTCATGATGGCGATTGATGATGGAGCCGAAGTAGACTGGGCTGGTTATATCTACAACAGCGTTCGAGATTGCGTCGAGTATTATCCTGCCGTGCCTCTTCTCAATGGAATGCAACTCAGTTGGCTGCTAGAGCGAAGTTTTCCTCACTTAGCTGAAGGGCCAACTAATCTTGTGTCTGAGGACTTCTTTCCGTTTAGACCTTCTTCCTTCTAGAATCTTCAATGTAGTGTTGTTTTCGAATCTCCCTTGTTCCTTGTAATATCATCTTGTTGATAAATAAAAGATGTATTGAATTTCCACACCTTTTGACGTCTCTGCTATGCTAGCATGTATATCTCAACATCTGTAGTTGTGTCAGACGTAAATTATCTTTTTCCACGTATAATCTTCAAGTAATATCATTTAAGACGGTAGATGTCTGTCTGGATCAAAAGATATGTGCAATCCTTTGATATCCTTTTTAAGCTTTCGTGGAATAGAGCGTCAGTAAATCCATGTAGAAGGGTTTGCCGAATGTAGTTTTATCATAACAGGTGGCGTTTCCCCCTTTGTCGAGGCTCTTCGACTTCTGCTCTTCTGGATTTGTATCTCTTCGATAAGACGTTTTGGATGAGTATTTGCTCTTGAATAGTGTCATGGCCTGGCTATAAATGATAGCGCACTTATCATCCTAAACTTCATCTTCCAACCAGTCTTCTTGAATAGCTCATTGTCTTTCTCTGTTTGCTCCAAGGATGTATAACATAACAAGAGATCCTAGTGATCTGAATAT
Organism: Plectranthus barbatus; assembly: GCA_026898455.1. Taxonomy (NCBI): domain Eukaryota; kingdom Viridiplantae; phylum Streptophyta; class Magnoliopsida; order Lamiales; family Lamiaceae; genus Plectranthus; species Plectranthus barbatus. The sequence continues at coordinate 171,544 of JAPKLW010000416.1, forward strand.
CACACGCAACCAGATTCTTCATGAATCAGGGTTGTACTTCGAATATGGCAGTAACTGCCGTGTTCCCAACTTTGTGATGGGTGCTCTTCATGAGAGTTCTCTAACTCAATTCATGACAACTATGCCGTCAAGGTTTCAGAAGGATGATCTTCAAACCTTTATCTTCAGAGGTAGGGCAGAGGATAATGCTATCTGGAGTTGCTATGACAATGAAGTAGTCTGCTGGACTCCTGATCTGTTTTCTCAGAAGTTCGGTCTTCCACGAGGTCCAGTACGGGTCATGGACGTGTTCCACCATCTTACTGCTCCAGAAGTCCGTTACTGGAATGAATGGAGGCAGTCAGTTGAATATGAGTTTTCACCTTCGCCTTCGTGTCTGCATCTGAAGGAGGAATATAGGGTCATCTTTGACATTGTGAGCAATGTCACCTTCGGTGTCCCTGCTGAGAACTATGTGATGAATCAGCGGATCTGGAGACCCATGATGGCCATTGATGCTGAAAGGAAGGATGTTGACTGGGCTGGATTCTTCTTCGATGGAGTGAGGAAATGTATTGATCTCTGTCCTCAGATTCCCCTACCAACTGGCATGCAGCTAAGTTGGTTGCTTGAGCAGTCCTTTCCGCATCTGGTCTCTGAAGGACTTCCTTTGATGGGTTTTGATTACTATCCCTTGAGAGCTCATTTCCCAAACTGCGGTTGAGAAATGCTCTAAGTTCTCCTTCTTTGTTGTCTTCACGAAAACTTGTAGTTAGTTTTTCAGCAGAAATGATGTATTTGATGATGTAGCAGTCCTTTTCTTGTAATTGTCATCTTTTGTAATCCAGAATTGATAATGAATATTTGCTTTTAAGAGATATTCTCATAGATAGAATGAGAGCTTGGACTCATTCATCCTCTTCAGCATCGAATTTTCTTGAAGTTCAAGTTCAAGTGTGTTTGTTCAAACCATTTTACTGGAAATGAGAACATTTAATTCTGAACTTGATAAACTCCAGATAAATGATGAAATGGAATAGTGTGAGTCTAATCATAGACCTGAGGCTTCCTATCGTCACAGCGTTTGGAATATCAAGGTGACGATTGAGTGTCCATCGTAGTGAATCATTACGTTGAATCATGATGTTCCTGTTCTCAATGGATCAGACCGTCATTAATATGGTGGTTGCCATTCGTCTATAAGTAGACGTTTCAGACTCACTTCACTTCATCTCTAACATCCTTTCCATAATTCTTTAGAACATGTCTTCTCCTTCTTCAAGCATGTTACACCAAGAATCCCTTGCTTCGTCTAACTCTAATCCGAGTTCCCCAGATTCTCCCATGTATCACTTGACCATTAGCCGTAATCCAATCTTCTGTGAGGAGAACCTTCGTCGCTGCTATGCGAGTGATCCCAGGGTTCCGGATGTGGTGATGCAGAAATTGGTATCCTCTGGCATTGATAAATATGTTACGGTTACCCCACAGCATTTCCATCGAGAGGCGCTTCAGAAATTCTTCAGTCAAGCGCAAGTTGAGGGTGACACCATCTTCGGTTCGTTGAATGATCGTTTGGTGAAGTGGACCGTTGATTTCTTTGCTCGAGACTTCAACTTGCCCAAAGGTGATAGTTCTATCTACAGCTATCGTTCTTGTGATGTGGCGCCAGAGTTCTCTTGTTGGAAGCGTTGGAAGAGAGGACATTGGGGCAAGTTCTCCACCACGGTGTCGCCACTAGGCCTTCGTCCTGAGTACGGTATATTGTACGACATCTGTAATGGGATGGTGAACGGAATATACGCCGACGAGGAACTATCTCTCACCAAAGGTGTCTGGCAGGCAATGATGGTGGTCGACGATGGGTGGCTCCATGCCAATTGGGCGAAGTTAGTATTTGACCAGGTGAAGGAAGTTGTCAACGTCTGGCCTAGCACTGGGTTGTCAAATGGAATGCAGCTTAGTTGGCTGCTGGAGCAGACTGTTCCTGATCTTGCTGTTGGCCCATCGACCCTTCGTCCATCCGACTTCTTTCCAAGAGATCCTCGTACCATGTGATGTCTGTAATTTGAGAGCTGAAAGTACTCTGTTTTTTTTTATTATGTTCGTACTCCTCTCTTCGTTGTTTGTATCCGCTCTTTCTCTCCCCTTTGATCTGGAAGGGTGTAAGATGATCGTTTTTCCATCATTGTGCTATAAATGAAGAGTTATCTTCTTATTATCTGCATCTTCTGGACACATACTTGGGTATGAATAGCATAGATCACATAAATCCGTAATAGTGATCAAGATAGGTAACATCTTCTGCTAAGTCACCATAAATGCTCTGCTGAATAATGAGCATCTTTATAATTCGAATATTGAGTCTTCAAGAAATCTAGAAAGAATGAAAACCATATTTCATTCGTCCAAAGTCTCGTCTAATTCCATTAGTCCCAATTTAATGCATAACTCCTTGAATCGTGACTCCGGAAGCGGTTTTGTAAAGATATCCGCAATTTGATCTTCAGTGCATATATATTGAACATCTATGTCCTTCTTCTCCTGATGATCTCTGATGAAGTGGTGACGAATATCAATGTGCTTCGTTCTGGAGTGATGAACGGGATTCTTTGTAATACACATTGCACTGTTGTTATCACAGTAGATTGGCACGCATTCAGGAGTAATACCATAATCCTCCAATTGTTGTTTTATCCAGAAAATCTGTGAACAACAACTAGCAGCTGCCACATACTCTGCTTCGGTGGTCGAAGTGGCAACAGAATGCTGTTTCTTGCTAAACCAGCTTATAAGCTTGTGTCCCAGAAATTGACACGTGCCACTTGTGCTCTTCCTATCAATCTTGCATCCTCCGAAGTCTGAATCTGAGTATCCACTGAGAGAAAGGCTATCGGCTCTAGGATACCAGATTCCTAGTCCTTCTGTGCACTTCAAGTAGCGAACTATCCTCTTAGCAGTGTCGAAGTGTGACTTCTTAGGATTAGCTTGATATCTTGCGCATAGTCCTACTGCATAGGATATGTCGGGTCTGCTAGCAGTGAGGTATAGCAGAGATCCTATGATTCCACGATACAGAGTAGGATTTACATCTTCTCCTTCCTTTTCAAGAGCAGCAATACAGGTTGTGCTTATAGGAATTCGTAGGCTCTTAGTCTTTTCTGGACAATATTTTGCAATAAGGTCACGAGTATACTTCTTCTGGTGGATGAAGATCCCTTCTCTGGATTGTTGAACTTGTAATCCAAGGAAATAGGACATCTTTCCCATCATGCTCATTTGAAAGTTGTTGGTCATGAGATCGGAGAATTTATCGCATAGATCTTGATTCTTCGATCCAAAAATTATATCGTCGACATATATTTGAACTAGCAGAATGCTATCTCCATCTTTGATGCGAAAGAGAGTTTGATCTATCCTCCCTTTCTGAAATCCATTAGATAGCAAGAACTTTGATAATGTTCCATACCATGCTCTTGGTGCTTGCTTCAGACCGTACAGTGCTTTCTTGAGTCTGTAGACTTGATTACCATGTTCAAATCCTGGTGGTTGTTCGACGTAAACTTCCTCCTTGAGCTCGCCATTGAGAAAAGCACTCTTCACATCCATTTGCATCACATCGAATTCGTGATACGCAGCATATGCTAAAAATAAGCAAATTGCTTCCAGTCTTGCCACCGGAGCAAACGTCTCATCATAGTCAATTCCTTCGCATTGTCTATATCCTTTGGCTACGAGTCTTGCTTTATTTCTTACAACTGTGCCAGATTCATCCTTCTTGTTTTTGAATACCCATTTAGTGCCTATCACACTCTGATGCTCTGGCCTGTCTACTAGCTCCCACACATTGTTCCTTGTGAATTCTGCAAGCTCCTCTTGCATAGCATTCACCCAATCGGAGTCTAGCAGAGCTTCTTCGACTTTCTTGGGCTCTTCACTGGAAATGTAGCTTGCTAACATTGCATTAGCATTTCCTCGCCTTGTTAATAAAGGATCATTGATGTTCCCAAGAATTCCATCTGGAGGATGAGCGCGTAACCACGTAGGCCTGATTTGAGTTTTAGCATTTGGTACTTCTTTTTGATCGTCATCTGCTGAGATATTCTCTTCATCATCTGTCTGGTGCTCAGCATTAGGAATGTTGACATCTCCACCAGCATTTTCTGTATCTACTACTGGTAATTCAGCATTGGGTGCTTCAGCATTCAGATGCTCTGTAGCAGCTTGATCTGCCACTTCTTCCAAGGGAGCAGCAACTTCAGCATTGACTGTAACTTTATCAGCATCGGTTTTAGCTTCACTTTCGAGATTTGGAGTTCCTTCGTCGTCTTCATCATTAATCACTTCTAGGATAGTTGTTTCGTTTATGATGTGTGTTGATTTGGCCTCAGCATGATCATTAGCATCACTGGCCTTGTCAGCAGTTTGGTCTCCTGCTGAGTGCGTCGCGTTTGGATTGCATTCAGTCATAGACTTAGTCGGATCAATACTTATATTCTCGAAAGAATTTAGAAATGTATGATCATTGACATCATCAGTCTCATGATTGCTAATCTTTTCTTCTTTATTTTCACTGCGCACTAAAGTAGACTCATCAAAAATAACATTGCATGTTATTTCCACAATGCCAGTAACTTTATTTAATACCCTATAACCTTTATGAGTGGGGTGTCCATATCCAAGAAGTGCACCCTCGTCAGATTTAGGTGAGAAGGTATTAAGTTTAGTTTTGCCGTTATTGTGAATATAACATGTGGAACCAAAAGCACGTAGATGAGTTATTGAAGGCTTACGACCGTGATATATTTCATAAGGAGTTTTGTTAAATCTGCTTGTGATAGCACTCCTGTTCTGTGTGTAGCAGGCCGTCATGACTGCTTCACCCCAATACTTAGCAGGAAGTTTCGAGTCTGCTAGCATTGAGCGAACGGCTTCTTTCAGCGTTCGATTCCTTCTTTCTGCTAAACCATTCTGTTGAGGAGTCCGTGCTGTAGATTTTTCATGTGATATTCCAGCTTCAGCGCAGAAATCCATCAGCACTCCGTTACAAAATTCTGTTCCATTGTCGGATCGAATTCTCTTTACAGTGACTTCTTTACTGTTTTGTTCTTTGAGAATCAATTCCGGAAGGACAAGTTTAACTTCGTCCTTCGTCTTCAGCAGGCGTACCCATGTGTACCTGGAGAAGTCATCTACCACCACCAGTGTATATAAACGTTTACTTACAGTGGGTGGTGTGACTGGGCCAAATAGATCCATATGAAGCAATTCCAGAATCCTTTGAGATGTCCCCTTTTCAGGATTTGACTTGAAGGATGATTTGGGTTGCTTTCCTTGTTGGCATGACTTGCATATTCCTTCTTTGCGGAAGGTGCTATTTGGTAGACCTACAACAAGCTTATGTTTGGCAAGATAGTTAATGGTTTTGAAGTTTAAGTGATTGAACCTTTTATGCCATAGCCATGTTGTTTCCTCTTTATTGAGAGCTAGAAAACATGAATGTTGTAGACCACTTCGCCAATCGACAATATATAATCCACCCTTGCGGATCCCTCGTAGCTTTACTTCTCCTGAAATAGCATCAGCAATAGTACAACCAGTATTTTTGAAAGATACGATGTACCCATTTTCACATAGTTGACTTATGCTGAGTAAGTTGTGCTTCAGGTTGGAGACAAGCGCTACGTTGACGATTCTCAAGCCATTCCTTTCAATGCAACCTCGTCCAACGACTTCTCCTTCACTGTTGTCTCCGAACTTGACTCTTGGACCGTTGAATAGTCTTCTTATGTCTGAGAATAGTTCTTCGTTCCCGGTCATATGAGCAGAGCAACCGCTGTCCAGGACCCATTCATTGGATATACATGTTTCCGTAGCTATGGAGTCCTGTTCCTGCAAATAAATCAAGCAAATTTAGGTACCCGTTTAGTGTCGGGTCCTGTAGGATTATCATGAAGCATTGTTCCTTTCGGAACCCACATCTTAGTGATTTTCAAGACTTTTGTCTTGATTTCACTATTCACCACTTTCTTGACTTTTGGCATAAAATTTCTGTTTCTAGATGAATGAGTGAATTTAGCCGTCCTTGCCTTTGAAGAATAATGTGGAATGGGCTCAGGCTTTGCATAGATATTCCTTCTATGCAGTATATTCTGCGGGTAGTTGGGTCTCACAGCATTGTACTGTGTAGGCCTTCTCTGATGAAAATTAGGATGTACTATCCTTGCATTGGAATTGAAAGGCTCAGTACTCCTGGAGTTGGTTGAGTAAGTTTTAGTGTGTGCTCTTGAGTTCCTCTGCTGATGTCTATCAAGTACTTGCCTATTATTCATCTTTTGGATCTTCTGCTGAGGCTTAGAGTTGCGTTCAGCATTTGTCTTCAGGATCCTCTGCTGAGGTCCATCGGTTACAGACTTAGCATACTCTGTCCTCTGCTGGGATCTAGCAGATGAATTATTGGCTTTCTTTGATGCAGAACTCTGCTGAGCTTCAGTGAACATACTCTGCTGAGGTTTATCCTTTGTTCTAACAGACAAGGTTTCAGCAGACATTACTCCTTTACCTTTTTCATTAGAGCTATACCCCGCAGTTACAAACGAAATTGGATTTTGCATAAAAGAATTATCATTGGATTTTGACATTCTTTTTGATGATTCGCATCCAAGTCCAGACTTATCAGAGTGATGTCTTTGACTACTTACAAGAGCATTGAGAGCAGCCTTGCTGGATGCATACATGCAAATGCAATCCTCTTTTGGTTTGTTTTTCAATGTGTGATTTTCCTTTTCTAATGTTTGAAATCTTTCTGATAACTGTGAGAAATCTTCTTTTAATTTGAGGAGTTCTTCACTATCCAACCTTAGTCTTTCGACTTCCTCGGTTAAACTTGTAATGTGAAGTTTTAATGAAGCATTTTCTCCCACAATCTCATTTTTGATTTCATACATTTTTGCAAATTCTAATGATAGTTCCACTAGATAATCTTGTTCGGAATCGAAATGTGATTCCTCCGATTTGTCTATAATTTGATTGCTAGATGAGTTAGTGGACAGTACCTCTGATTCCTCAGCAGCTAGAGCTGATTCATTGGTTTCCTCAGCATCGTAGTTGGCATCAGCAGACTGATCTTCAGAGATGTTTGCCATTAGTACAAACAAGGCTTCTTCACTATCATCCTCTTCTGATGAGCAATAAAGCTCTTCTTCATCAGCAATCTCTGTCCTGGTTAGCAGTGCCTTGGTTACGGCTTTAGCAGCGCGTCTTTCAAATCGTTGCTTCAGGCGATCTCGTTCTTCTTTGCTGACCTTTGGACAATCATGCTTCAAGTGATCTGGAGAACCACACTCAAAGCAAGTTCTAATTTTTCGCTCTAAAGAGCGGTTAGAAGTTGATGATGTAATTTCTTTTACTTCCTTTTCGGCCTTTGCTTCATTCAGCATTCTCTGCATTTTCTTCATCTGCTCTTCCAGTTCATTGATCTTTAGATCAATTGCTGGTGTACCTGCACTGGAAGTTTCTTCTTTCGAGGGAGATGCAGGAGTGGTTCTTTCTGGTTTATAGTATGGTCTTTTCAGCTTGAATTTGTTATAGTCCTTCTTAGCGAAATATGCTAAGTCCTCAGAGTTTCCAGCATAGGTGGAAGCGGCTTGTGCTACAGCTGTTTCATTTTTCTTTGACTGCTGTATTATAAATTCATGAGCTTTGAGTTGAGCAAATACCTCAGATGTAGTCAATTTGTTGAGGTCTTTCTCACTCATGCTTATGACTTTTGCGAACCAGTCATCTCTTGGATAGAGTTTGGAGATGATTTTATTGTTCATTTCTCCATTGTCATACTTCTTTCCAAGACTCCTTAGTTCTCCAATTATTGTGTTGAAGCGTTCCTCCATGTTTTGAATAGTTTCTCCTGCACGCATAGAAAAAGATTCGTACTTATCTACGGCTACCTGCAGTTTGTTGCGTCTCATTTGATCCGTTTCCTGAGAGGATTCGCACACGTAGTCCCACATTTCTTTAGCAGTTTCCATGTCAAGTGCCTTTTCCTTCATCAACTTTGGAAGAGAGTCAAGAATGAGTTTCTTTGCCACATGCTCTAGTTGAGCTCTCTTCTTGTCTTCACTGGTGTACTCGTCAAATGATTTAGGAACCATTTCAGGTCTTGGGGGTCTTGGTTCTCCTCCAGTAGCATCTTCAGCACGTCCTTGTCCTATAAAAGTGTTAGCTTTCATAATCTGGATAGGACCTCTTAACAGTATGTCAGCCATCTCAGGGTGTATGCTCTGAAGTTGTATGAGAGCCATCTTCTTCCAGGATGAGAAGTTCTCTCTGTCATATTCTCCAAGTGAGTGGTTCATCATTTTGTATGCTCTTTGAGTGATTTCCTTCGCTGAGAGAAAAAAAATGTATAAAAGTGCAAGGAAAGCGATAGATCTGGTCTTAAAGCAACTCAGAAGCAGTCGGTTTTTCAACCTCCTGCTCTGATACCACTTGTTGGTCCCGAAATATCAGAGTCGTCGTGTTTTAAAGTTTAACACGAAATGTAGCGGAATAGATTATAGTCACTTGCACTTAATATTGTTGTCAGCAAAATGTTTTCTTAGCTCAAGTTGATGTTTATGTTAGTTTACAGATATACACTAGCAACTCTGTTGCTAGGTTTTAAATCAATCCTTTGAACAGTAAACTAATAAAACAGTAAGTAAAGTAGTAAATGAACACAGGATTTATAGTGGTTCGATCAAATAGATCTACGTCCACTCCTTAGCCGAAGCGCTAAGAATTTCACTAGAAAAGTATACAGAGTACAAGGAATCGCCTTTCCAGTTAAGTAGGCATTGAGCTTTCGGCCTGGCTACTTGACAGCTATCCTCCGTGAATCTGAACTTCTCCGAACACAGCTCCGGGCAAGTCAAGGGCGCACCTTCGTAAAACTTGTCCTTTGCTAATGAGGCATTTATAGTTTGCCTCGGAACTTAATAGGTCTGCGGCTAGTGCCCGTGAGAGTCACAGTTTTTCAAGAGTGACTGTTGGATTCCTTTGTGAAAGAAATGAATCCCAATGATTGAGATATCCTTGAATGCAACCAGGAATATCTTCAATCGAGTGTCAGTACTTCAATGAACGACACCACAGGTTGTTGAGAGTCTTCAGATAGACTTTAAGATGGCTCTCAACTGACTACTTTTAAGGATCACTTTGTCAAGGGAATCTTTAGCTTGCGCGTTCGTGAGTAAAGTGATAAGAGCACTTGTAGATTTGTAAAAGCAGTAGTCTATCCAGTTCTTGAATTCTGCCTTTTATAGTTGGAGATTCAAAACATTGAATCTCCATACCCGTTAGACACAACGGCTTCTTTCTTCCAAGAATGGATTAAACTGGTAGAACGCCTTTCTGGGTGGGGATGTACTTCCCAGACTACTTGGGAAAAGTCTCGTCCCTTGTGCGTCCTTTTTTGTCAGAGTCGTAGCTTGGCTTCAACGTTGCTAAAGGAATATTCCTTGAGATCCTTGACTTGTTTTATATGTGGTTCTTCATTGATTGCTGAAACGTGCGAATGCTAATTCCTTAGCATTCTAACGTTCTTGTTTGCCAACTTCTCTAGCAGTCTGTGAGTTTGACCTTCCGAGTCATCTTATCTTCTCTGCTAGGGAATCTTCATAGCACACTAGTCTATTACAACTCGATGTTTAACTTATACAGGACTTTTACAAGTTGCGTTAGACTTTCTAGATTTCAGCAAATGATCGACCAACTAGATAAGGTTTGATCCAACAAAACCTTTTACAAATAAGTCCTAAGGAAGATTTTAGGGATAATTCCCAACACCACTTGATTGTCAAAGCAACCCCAAATGGCGTCATCAGTGGTTTTACACTTGAAGATAAAGCTCTGAAGAGCTCGTTTCTGATAACGTGTTGGCATAGTCATAAGAAATTGGGTTAGGCAACTCTCATGAAGAGCTCCCATAAAAAAGTTTGCAACACGACAGTTGCTTCCATACTCAAAATACAACCCTGATTCATGAAGAATCTGGTTGCGAGTTACAGGTAAATCACTTGGAGCAATGGTAATATGATGCATTTTGAAACAAGTGAAGAAGAAAATGCTATGCTAAGTGGAGTGGAAAAGATGAAGTTCAAGAAAACAAGTGAGATGTTATGTATAGCAAGATCATGTATCTATCCATAGTGGGAACTCTCTCCCAAAAGTGTCTTATCAACTGAATTCAAAACTCAGAAGAGCAAAAGTCGAGGAGTCTCGACAAAGGGGGAAACGCCACCTGTCTTAATAAGGCTACTTACGGCAAGTCGACCTACCTGAGTATTATGGCGTTCTCTTCCACGAATGATTAAAGAAGACACCAAAGGATAACCCAAATCCTTTGATTAAGACAGAAATCTACCGTCTTAAATGATAGCACTTGATGACCTTGTGTGGAAAATAGTAGCTTACATCAGACACAGGAGGTTTGCTACAAAAACTCATTACATTCACAAGACAGTTTGCTGAGACACTGATGCAAGCATATCAGAGACAGAGTAGCGAAAGAGATGTTATTATTATTCTTATCTCTCGGATTTCTTGAAGACATCGTTAAGTACTCTGGAAGATGATTACATCTGCTGAAGACTACTCATCATAACTATCTGCTAATATTGAAAATGCTGAGCAGAACTTGTTTGAAGATTCTGTTAACAAATATCAGACAACAAAAATTGTTGTGCAGTCTTCATACATCCTTTCATTCATTGATAGATGTCATTACAAAGGAAGCTAAGAAAATTGAAAACAACAGCATGATCGCTATTCTAGGAGGAAGGAGGCCTAAACGGGAAAAAGTCCGTAGCTACAAGATTCGATGGTCCTTCTGCTATCCGAGGAAAACTCTGCTCCAGCAGCCAACTAAACTGCATTCCATTCAGCAGAGGCACTGCCGGGTAATATTGGACACAGTCTCGAACGCCATTATAGATATACTTTGCCCAATCTACCTCGACTCCATCGTCAATGGACATCATGATCTGCCACGTCTCTTTTGAGAAGAAAGTGTCATCACAGTCCTCTCCCATCAACATATTGTTAGCAATACGGAAGAGCACCCAATAAGGAGTGCGCAGATCATATGCTGAGACAGAAAGGGAAAATTCAGACGAAGGAGCTCATCTCCATTTCTGCCACGCTGACCATTCAGGGGCAATGTCCGTCACACGGTAGTCAAAGACAGACCCAGGACCTTTGGGATGGCCAAATCAACGAGAAAACACGTCCGGTGACCAATAAATGAGCTTGCCACGGAAGGAACCATAAATGCCCTCTCTCTCCACAGAACAGTCATCGATGAATTCTCGAAGAACATCGCCTTGGAAACGTTTTGGAGTAGCAGTGACGAATTGGGTCAATCCACTACGGTTCAATTTCGACATGACGATCTCTGCCACTCTTGGATTGTTATCATACAGAGAGTTCAAACCAGCCTCATGAAGGATCTGGTTTCGGCGCAATTCCAAGGATTGACCAGGAGAATCCATTTTCTTGAAAATTTTCTGAACGAAACAAAGGAAAAATACTCAGAAAAGAATTCTTGTGATGATAAAGATATACACAAGAAGGGTATTTATAAGGAAAGAATCATAACTCTTTTCATAAGAATCGATTCGATTCAGAGTTAATGATCATCTGTTACACAACGAATGGACAGACGCCACGTCAAATCGGTCAAAATGTTTCTTGAAAAAGTAATCGACGCTTGGAGAGAAGCATACACTAAAGATCGTTGTTCCATCTGCTAGTAAATGAGATCTCTGCTAGAAACAAGGTCTCTGCTAGTGATTGAGATATCTGCTAATGAATAAAGTCTCGGCTAGAGGATGGATACTCTGCTAGACTTAATATCTCTGCTAGAAGACAAATGCTCTGCTAAAAATGATATTTCTGCTAGATGACGAGAGCTCTGCTACGTTTTCAGCAGAACATATATCTTTGCTACCAATCATCGATCTGCTACGATCTTAGCAGAAGCACATTCAGCAGAATTACTACATGTTTGATTATCAAGGATTTTATCAAGCAGATATTTGATATTGAGCGCATATATATATGGGATTGTCTCAATTGAAACATAGACATCATCTTATATAGATCAACAAAAATAATTACATGAACAGAGGATTCGACCAACTCAGAAGGGCGACAATGGCACAAATGGATAAAAGTCTACTCCTCGAAGGTTCGAGGGACCTAGGGTGAGTTCGGGGAATCTATGCTCTAGCAGCCAACATAACGGCATCCCGTAGGGAAGGTGAAGTTGAGGGAACTGCTGAACACTCTGCCGCATCCTTTGGAAGACGAAAGCCGCCCAGTCAACCTCTGCACGATCATCAATTGCCATCATGACCTTCCAGATTTCACGAGAGAAGATCATATCATCCGGATTCACTCCCACCAACATACCACAGACTATCTCGAAGAGAACTTGATAGCGAGTCTGCAGTCCATATGCTGATGGGGTAGGCGAGAACTCAAGCTCCGAAGAACGCCTCCATTTAATCCATGAAGACCACTCTGGAGCTATTTCATTATTGCGATAATCCATCACAGAAATTGGACCCCTCGGTAAACCGAACTCCGAAGCAAAAGTGTCCACCGTCCATCTCACCAACTGATTCCTGAAGACACCAACAATGGAATCTCCAATGGGTTCACTTTTTCGAACGAAGTTCTGAAGATGTTCCATGTGGAACGAATGAGGCGTCAGAGAAATGAACTTGGCCACACCACTGGCATGAAGACTGGACATAATCCACTCTGCTACGTAGTACTCTGTTTCGTACTCTTCATACAAACCAGAATCACAAAGGATTCTGTGCCGCGGAACGAAGAGAGTTTGAGTTGGCTCCATATTTCAGTATTAGTGAAGTTTGTGAGAAGAAGAACAAAAGTCGCAAGAAGCCGTATCAAATAAATCACCGGCCCATGCCATTTATAGAGAAGCCTATGGTGACTGCTCATCTCTGAAGTTGAAGGGTCGCTGTATGGAGTGAAGAAATCCATTAATGAAAAGGTCAAATCGGTAGTGATTATGATCATGCATGAAAAGCAATGCCGGAGGTTAATATGATGATACCATGAAATACGTGGTAGCTTTTGCTTGATTCTGCTAAATCTTGACTGCTGAAAATCTCAAATTGGACATAGGACGTTGCTTTTCCATACGGAGAAACATTTAATGCGTTCAGACGGCGGCAACAGATTGGATTGTGCCATGTCATCCACACTCAAACTCCGAAAGACGTGGATATACCCACAAACTAACTCTCAACCCCAACCATTGATTGAAATTAAAGTACATTCATTCCTCGTCGTCGATTTCTTCTCGTACTCCGAAATCTTCTATACACTAATTAGATCTCAAAGCCCTACCAATCTTCAGAAACCCCTCACATCCATTTCTGTAAAACCCTCTCAAAATTCTCAGAAAAACTACCCAATCATGGCCTCAAATCAAAGTTCTTCAACCGACTCACACCAAGATACAAATCAATCTCTAAATCCCGGATCTTCTCAACAACCCTCATTTATCTATCCCTCCACCACTTGCTCACCCCTGCATGTTCGACATACACCCGAGTTCACTGGAATTGAGAAGAAAGAGGACATTGATGAGTCCATTCCTTACTGCACATTGGTAACCATGGCCAGACAGAAGAAGCTGTCCACTCATTCGGCGGAACGGAGACGAGTGGCCCAGATCTTGAAAGACAGGCTGTACACACCTCTCGCCAACAAACATTTTCCCAAATGGATTTTAAATCTACTTGATTCCGAATTGCTGGTAAAGTATCTCACTGCTAAACCTGATCAATTTCATCCACACATGGTTGCTGAATTCTATGCTAGGGCAGTTATGAGTGATGATCAGAAGTCATTCAAGACGTGTGTATATGAGAATATTATAGAAGTTAATGCCGAGTTGCTGTCTCGTACTTTTGGACTTCGAAACTTTGGAACCAAAATCTCTCAATATAAGGTGAATGATATATCCGAAATGGAAAGGAGGTGGAACCACTGGAAGAAGTCAGGAGAGAAAGGCAACCGAGTACGTTTAAGGTTAACACCTCGATCAACATCTTGACAGAGGAATACAAACTACTTGCAGAGATAGTAATCAAGATGCTCCAGTGTGATGCTGGCTCTTACTCGGAGCTCTCTGCTAAGAAGTATGCCGTGATGATGGCATTAACCGATAATGTTAAGGGTAATTGGGCAGAGTTCATTTTTGAACGTTGGGCAGAGCATGCCAAAAAGAATGCACACATGGAAATAGATGGAACATTCTCCTCGAATGTAAACTTTGGACTGAAGATTAGAAAATTCTTGGAAATTTTGTTTACCAACACAGGAGTAGATCGTGGAGTTGCATTCCTTTCTACAGACTACATTCCTGTAACCAGACACAAGCCTAAGCCGATCAATACTAGAAATCCTAGGAAGTTAACCGGGAAATCCAATGTGGACAAGGCTAAACCAACATCCTCAGAGGAACCAGATGAAGCAAGTTTAGCAGTACCCACACTCCAACACTCCATTCCCATAACAGAAGAAGAATTAACAGTGTTGAAGAGGAATGCAGAAACAGATCAGTGTTTCAAAAATCTTGAGGAAATTGAGAAATTAGGAAACTTACCAGTTGATCAGATCAACGCCATCATGACTTCGGAGGAAGCAGAACAGCTTACAACTACTCTTGGGGCACTGGCTTTACCCATTCAACCAAACAAGAGAACAACCACAACTCCCCCTGTGACTAAGGCAAAGAAAAAGACCAGGAGAAAGTTGGAACTACTTACTGATAAAGAAGCATTAGAGAAAGCAGAAGCAGAAAGCAAGGCTGCTAAAGCTGTTGAAAGAACTATTACAGCAGATAAGGACTCCACAGAGAGTGTTACTGAGGACACCGCTGATCCAGATTACATGCCTAAGTCTCTCAGAATTGTAGAAGAGCGCAGTCCGGAAACAAGGAAAGCAAAGAGAAAGCGCATAACTACTATAAAGGAACTCGAGAAAAGAGATTACCAAAAATTCATTAGTAATCTAACACTCGAAGGCAGAGACAGAAACTTCGAACGAGTCAAATCCGCTGCTGAAGAATTTATGGCCCAGAAGCGCGCTGCTAAGCAGACCCAATTGGAAGCACAGCCTATCCAGCAAAGGGAAAGGACCATAGGAGATGCAGTGCACGAGGAACAATCACCAGCAGTGACGACTGTTGCTGAAGGAAATCCAACTCCAGCAGAAGACGAGGGAACGACAGACCTTCCAGCAGATATCACCATGATGAATGATGATGAAGCTCCTGCTAATGAACTACCATGCCTAGCAGACGAAGCCAAAAAGCGAGGAAAAAGGAAAGCTGCTTCAGAAGAGGAACCCATTCTCAATACCTCCTCTGAATCGCAGATAAACTTAGCAGAAGAAGGACTATCAGATAAAGCATTCTCACAGTTATGGAGGTCTGGAGCCTTCACTGATGCAGAATCGAGTAGAGGAAGAGATACTGAAGAACAGGTCGATTCACTACTTCATGATTCACAGCCGCCTGTCGAAGAGAAAGATTCTCTGCTCTTTGATCTTGAATCATCTTGCATTTCTGAATCTGATGGAGAATCTGAGGAGATTTCTAATGCCAAATACCTGAGGAAGATACCATCTGGATCAGACACTCCTCTCCGAGTACCTCTCAATGGGCTGCCTGGACCACGTTATCATCTACGATGAATCGGTCAATGGTGTGCAACGGTCTACTCTGAAGAAAGGTCCAACTTAGATCTCACCCCTATGGCTGAAGAGATCGAATTGTTCGTGCAATCCGAAATAGAAAGAGCCATTGCTGATTTATTCCATACAGAATTGGATGAATCAACACCGGAAGGACGCTTGTTAGCAGAAGAATTCCGACGATGGAAGAAGTGTGACTATATTATGCATCAACTCTGTTTTGAAGAGAAAGCACTGGTTTTTGCTGCTAAGGGATTGAACTTCTGGAGACGTGAGGAACGCTGGTGTTTTGATTGGATTGATCAAGTTCCGGGGATGAAACAGTTCTCAGATAAACAGGTGATATGTAGACTTCAAACCATCCGAGAAAACCGTTTTCTCTCAAAGACTGCGGGGCTACCTAGATCCACCTTCGTACCCGACGGATACTCTGATGCCAGGGTTGAACTGTCAAAGCATCAAGCAAGAGCTGCTGTCGATTACAGGAAATGACAGATGGAGTATAAAATTCAACAGGCAGAAAAACTCAAAGCTCGAATAGCGGCACAGGCCACTGAGCGTGCTGCTCTGGAATTTGATTACCGCGATATGCAGTTGGCTAAGTTCCTGAACATTGATATTCAGGACATAGTGAAAGAAGCTCAGAAAGCTGAAGCTCAGTTTGTCCAGGAGACCGCACAAGTTCAGGATGCTGCAAATCGGATAATGCATGAGGAATTATGCTATCAGGAGTATGTTGCTGCGAGTACTAATCACACACAGCAACCATCTATTCCAACTAGTCAAGAACTCGTTACGACTACTTCCTTCAATGCCACTCCCATAACCTCACTACAGATACCCTTTCCATTGACTGCGGAAATAGCTGAAGCCTTCAACTCTTATTTACAAACAGCCATTGATGGAAGAGTAGAAGCAGCTACCACACATCTGAGAAGAGAAGTTGATGAGATACGGGGAGATGTATCTCATGTACAATCAGAGGTCGCTGAAAACAAGTTGGCTATTTATGAGAATAGGACAAGTCTTGAGGTTGTTCAAAAGGATTTAGCAGACACCAGGACTACTCTAAAAGACACGGTTGTGGCCTATGGTACAAACTTTTTGGCTGCAATCAAAGAGGGGGAAGAAAGCAGAAAGGCTGACCAGGAAAGAAGAAAGAAAAATGATGAGGAGTTAGCCACAAGGAAAGAGGAATTAAGGAGAAAAGAAGAAGAAACGAAGGAGGAGTCAAGACGAAAAGAGCTAGAAGCTCAATTAGAATTGCAAAGAAAGGAACATGAAGCTAAATTAGAATTGCAAAGAAAAGAACATGAACTTCAACTACAAAAGATTGCTATGGAGCAGGAGAAGCTGGCTAAAGAACTGGAGCGTGAGGCTGCTGAAAGAGAGACAGGAGCAGCTCTTCTTGAGAACTTCATGAAATTCACCATGGAGAAGTTTGCTGATATCCAGAAGAACAATTCAGCGGACAGTGAAAAAGACAAGCCAGCACCCGGCTCATGAACGTAAAGGTCAAATCTTTTCATCATCTCTTACTTTCTGAATCCAATTTGTACTTAAACTTGCAATATCATATATAAAATTGGATCAGACTTAGACAAAATCTCTTTGTCCACCTCTGAATTTTACTGGTGTGCTCTAGTTGACCTACACTTCTGGTGTACTCAACAAATTTGCATGTGGACATGAGGATTATATTTTGATTAATGAATGCTTGCTGATTTGATGAGTGCTAGAATTTCTAGCATATTGCTTTGTTACAAACATTTACTTATATTTAATCGAGAAATATTTCCCAGCACCTGTTGAGGGGGAATTTGACTTCAAACATTTCTGTTGCTTCAACCTAATTGGAAAAACTCTGTGTCAGATTGATAGAATAGCATAGATTTGTAAAACACAGACATTCTTCCACTTATGGTCAGCAAATGATAGTAAGCTTTGATCGCACCAAAAAGGGGGAAATTGTTGGGAATTATCCTTAAAATCTCCCTTAGGACTTGTTTGTAAAAGGTTTTGTTGGATCAAACCTTATTTAGTTGGTCGATCATTTGCCGAAATCTAGAGAGTCTAGCACACTTTGTAAAGTCCTGTATAAGTTGTACATTGAGTTGTAATAGACTAGTGTGCTGAGAAGAATCCCTTGCAGACACATAGAAGATGATATCAGCATTCAACTTACAAACTGCTAGAGAAGCAAACCAACAAAGGATCACTAGCAAATGGCTGAACGCTCGCTAGACAGAATGCTAAGGAGTTAGCATTCGGATCCTTCAGCAATAAATAAAGAATCGCAAATGACGGAAGTCAAAGGATCACAAGGAATATATTTCTAGCAGATTCTAGCTTAGCAAAGCAAAAGAATCAAATCTGAAGCTGGACTGCGACTCTGACAAAAAGCTCACACAATGGACGAGACCTTCCCAAAGTAGTTAAGGAAGTACAAGTCAAAGACAAAAGCGACTGTCATAAAATAAACACTCTCGGATCAAGGAGCCGTTGAGTCTAACGGATATGGAGATTCAAAGTTTGAATCTCCATCTATAAAAGATAGGTCTGAAAGCTGAGAGTACTACTGCTTCAATCACTACCTACATTCGCAAACTACACAAGTGTGAGATTCCTTTGACAAAGCGAACAAGTGAAAAGTAGCCAGTTGAGAGCTCGTGATAAAAAGCACATTCAAAGCCTTCAACAACCCTGAGTGTCTTCTCATTGAATATCTGACACTCATCTTTGAAGATTCTTGAAGTTCCATTAAGAATCTTCAATCATTGGGATAATTTCCTTACTAGGAGTATCCAACAGTCATTCTTGAAAGAGATTGACTCTGACGGGCGTAAGCCACATATTTATTGAGTTCAGGTGCAAACTATAACAGCCTCATTAGCGAAGGACAAGTTTTACGAAGGTGTGCCCTTGACTTGGCCGGAGCTGTGTTCGGAAAAGTGCCAAGTTTCGGAGGATAGCTGTGCTGTGGCCGGTTCGAAAGTTCACCGCCTACTGCAAGTTTTGGCGAATCCTTGTACTGATTGTATACTTTTCTAGTGAATTTCTTAGCGTTTCGGCTAAGGAGTGGACGTAGATCTATTTGAATCGAACCACTATAAAATCTCGCGTTCATTTACTGTTTTATCATTTTACTGTTTAGAGTTGATTTGAAACCTAGTAACATAGTTGCTAGTGTATATCTGAAAATACATCTAAGTGACAACTTAAGCTAACTAACAATTTGAATACAATAAAGGTATAAGTGTAAGTGACGTATAATCATTCCGCTGCATTTCGTGTTAAGTTATCAACACGACGACTCTGACATTTAAGGACCAACAGCTAGTTTGTCAGTTTAGGAGCCACACTCCATTTGCAGAAGAAAACCTTGTTCATACTTTGATAGATTACCTAGACTTGTGGGAGAGCGTGAAGAACCATTGTGTTACAGACGCAGAAGCTATGGAGAGGACTCTTAACTTAATGCCGGAAAGATGGACTAACTGGGTTATGAGGTTGGTTAGTTTGCACTGCGACAGTCAGACAGGTACCGCCAGAAACTTTTGAGCTTTTATGTCAGAGATCATTAGGAAAGCTATAGTTGACGAGGACCCTTCACCCGCTTCTTCTAAGGGTACTCAGGCATCTACGACGGGGGATGCACCATAGCGTGGGGCCCGATCTGGACTAGCTTCATCTTCTTTAGCTCATATTGTAGCTCCGTCGAAGTATCAACATATGAGAGCTTATGACTCTTATTCGGACCCGTTAGAACCATCCGGATTTTGTGATTTTCCTGCACCACCAGTTCAGCCTACACCGCAGTGTGTTGGGGAGCCCAGCTGGGCTAACCTAGCACTAGATTCGGGTACACACAGTGCAGAGTACTTGCCGAGACCCACCGAGAGTGGATGGGAGGACATGTTCGGTGGTTATGGGACTCACTATGCACCAATTGGTATTTCGAGCGACACGGAGAGTGGCAGGGGTAAGTGAATAGCCGCTCAGGACAAGGGAAAAGGAAAGACGAAGGAGGAAGAGGAGGACCCTTCTGAGTGGTCCTACTGATCTTGACGTTGTTGTTATATTTCTACTTATGTTTATGTACTTGATCGGAGGATGATATTCTTATATTATGAAGTTGTTGTTGTATTATGAATTGTTAAATGTTTGGTAGTTATCCTTATATTATGAAGTTGTTGTTGTATTATGTATGACTTTTGCTATGAAGATTGTTGTGTTTTATATATTGATTTTGATATAGTTTGTTTGCTAAAGGTTACTTAAATCATTACTAACTGATTATGACGTTCCAGAAAAGAAAAACAATGGAAAATAACGGACAAAGACGTGGAAGAGGACGTGGCCGAGGTAGAGGACTAGGAAGAGGTAGGGGTCGAGGAATGGTTGATCTCCATAATAACTATGTGGCCCCAATCCTGGAAGAAGTCCCCATCTTTAACGAATATGATGGATATGAAACACTGTTCGATGGCGACAGTGTGACAGCACAGGGCGGGCATTATCAACCATCGCCTGAGAGAGTACCAGCTACCTCATCTTTCCAGCTTATGGAAACCTTCCGCAAGCATCAACCACCTACCTTTGACGGGACAGGAGGTCCTACAGCTGCATAGGACTGGGTACGTGAACTAGAGAAAATTTTCAGGCAAATGCAGTGTACTGAGTCACAAAAGGTCAACTGCATGACCTATCAATTGAAAGGGAAGACGGATCGCTGGTGGGAAACCTACGTTTAGCACCGGCAGAACGACCACAAATGGATTGGGAGAAGTTTAAGGAAGCTTTATACGAGAAATTTATTCGAAGAAATACAGGCGGGATAGGGAAGTAGAATTCTTCCTGTTGGAACAAGGTAAATTGACCGTGGAGGAGTACGATACCAAGTTTGGGGAGTTATTGCAGTTGGCGCCACATCAGGCGGATATGCCCCAGAAGATGGCATACAAGTTCGGAGAAGGCCTCCGTGAGGATATACGTACGCAGCTATCTACAATCAAGGGACTGAGCTATCAGCAATTTTTGAGCATGACATTGGACATTGAGGCTTCTAAGAACAAGAAGAAAATGCCAGTGTGGGGAGCCCAAGAAACCCAGACTCCGGCCCCGGTTCAGAAGAGGAAATGGGAAGAGAACCCAAAGCAGACTTACCAGCAGGGGCAGGGGAGCCAGAAACGCCCAGAGCAGGGACGTTACCAAAATTTTTAAGGGCGTAACTTTAACCAAGCTTATCAAATGAACGATGCTCAAATGGCACCAAGGAGAGACCAAAGGAACATGGGTCAGCAGGGCGGAATTAAATTCTTCAATTGTGGAGGCATGGGGCAAATGGCAAATCAGTGTTCGTCACCTCGGACTGAAGTTGGAACTCGTAAAAACTTCCAAAGGCCAGCAAATCAACAATTGAAGACAATGAGAGGCAATCGCCAGCCATGGAGAGGAAATATGGGAAATCGTGGCAGAGGCAGATAGAACTATCAGTCGCCCCAAGACGTCAGAATGATGATCAACCCAAGGGAAGTCAACCACTCACGAGACCCGGAGCATACACCCTGTAGGGAAACAAGGATGAAGGAAATCTTGCAAGTATAGGGATTATTAATAATATACCTGTCATGGTGTTATTCGACACGGGAGCATCCCATACTTTTATCTCATCTGCATGTGTGGAGATAATAGGGCGGCGAAAACCTCAAATATAGTCCCAACTATCCGCCTTTTTTCAATTCTAGTACGAACTATACCTATTCTCTATTTTATGTCCAAACTTTCCGAAATTATTCAAATCTAGTCTGTAAAAATGTTCTGGCGACAGAAAGATGACTAGGCAATCGGAAATCCTAGTCATATTTAAAAAATAAAATAATTTAAATCCACATCATCAAATATAATTCCACATCATATTTATATTAATATCATATTATTAATTTAAAAAATATATCAAAACCTGAAATAATTCTTCCCTAATTCCAATTTCTATCGTGCATTTTACCCCCTTCTCTTCCTTCCCGACTGTAACCCTTTCCCTTTAATCGACCATTCCCTTCAATCAACGGTGGCGGCGGCATTGGAGTAGAATTCTCTGGTATTTGAGCTTGTTAATGGTGGAGTGCGATATCTCCGAGAACCCTCTTTTCTGATTCATCATCGCGCCGCAGTTGTTGTTGATGTTGTCGAATGCGTCATGATTCATGGGAATAGCTCGCGGTGATAGGATGACTACGGGTGGCGGTGGGATTTGATACGTGTCAAGCGGCGGCGGAGGGTGGCGCCACTGTGGCAGAGGGCCAGCGAGGAGGAGGGTTTGGAGCAGCGGCCCTGTTTCATGACTGCTTGCAGGAATTTGCCCTTTTCAAGCAATGGCCGGTCTATGAGAACAGGCAGCTCCTGCTCAGCCTCCGCAGGAGCCGGAGGTGGAGGCGGCAGGTGGTGCGGCGATGAAACAATGCTTTCATCGCAATCTGAGGAAGAAAAGGCGTTGTTCCGGTGATTGTCTTCGATGTTGGAGATGTCGGAATGCGGAGTGGATTGGAGCAGCAGTTTCTGAAGAATCAATTTCTGGTATTTTTAACAGCTTCGTCCTTGTTTCTAATGGCGGCGGCAAGCAAATCTTTGAGCTGAGCGATTTCTTGGTCTCTGGCTTTGAGCTCCTCCTGCACGTGGAGACATGTGTCTTCGAGCTCCATGGTTAGCAACAGCGATTGCCGCAGCTCGTCCATGCTCTGCTCATTCATTCATTCACACAAATAATAAGCTACACCATGGCAGCCATCACCGTAGATTGAAGGGAAAGGGTTACAGTCGAACGGGAAGGAAGGGAAGGGGGAAGAAATGCACGAAGGAAAATGAATTAGGGAAAAAATATTTTAGATTTGAGACAGGGTACCTAAGGAGAAGTGTCCTCCCCCCTCTCCATGTCCTTATTATTCTTTGTTTCTAATATTCTCTGTTTGAACTATGTAATAGTCAGAATGAATGGAATCAAACTAAATGTGAAAGAGTTTGAGCTAGGTCTGTAATTTTGTTAAAATTTTCAATCAGATACACTCTAGACTTTGCAGTTTCAGATAGGCTTATCATCCATATCCTCATCTCTGCTTCATTTTGAAGTGATGACTCTTGTTCCCGATGAATTTAGCATCAAGCTTAGCCATTAACTATTTTAACATTATGATAGTTATAAATTTATCTGTTAATTGCTTGTTAGTATATATTATCAGCATTGGAATGTCCAAAAAGCTAGACAACTAGTTCAGCCTATGCTTCTACTATATTTACTCTGATTATGTACAAGTCTATCAAAAAACAAAGATAAATAAATATTAAGTCAATCAATCAATCTTAGAAATGCCAAAAAACTCACAGCCACGATAATATTAAGTCAATCACACAAGCTTGAGTTCAGCATATAAATACCTCAACATTGCTAAATACTAACATTGCTCGACATTGGAAGCATGATCCTTAACATTGCTAAATACTAACATCCTGGAACAGAACACAACTCATAGAACTAACATCTCTATAGAAGTGATTCAAAAAGCTAAAGTGCGTCTATTACAACCAAAAACTTAAGGCAACAAAAGAATTCTTCGTCTTTGCTACCTGCAACAAATTGAGGAGTTACATATTAGCAACAAATTTAAGAACAAAAACCATAGAGAATTAACTTATTATAATTTAAGAACACAAACCCTCATCCATTGACATTATCCACTTGAGACCGTTGATTGTCTTGTAATGGTTCAACATTGTTCATTGATCCTTCAGCCTTATGCTAACATTTATTCAGATAAAAAACCAAATTATTATAAACCGTAAAAATTATATATGAATTATAAATAATATCATACCTTACGTCCTTCTTGATTAGTTCTTGGTCTTTGAGTTTTTTTGCTAAATAGTAAAAAAAAATATATTAAGAATATATAGGAAAATGTTTATCAGATTATGAAAAAGATAAAAATAAATATTTTACCTTTAGCCGTGGATTAACAAATGACTCAGGTTCAGGACAAGTTCTTGTGTTGTGGCCTAATCGACCACCTCCGCCGCCACCTCCTGCGGAGGCTGAGCAGGAGCTGCCTGTTCTGATAGACCGACCATTGCTAGAAAAGGGCAAATTCCTGCAAGCAGTCATGAAATCAAGGCCGCTGCTCCAAACCCTCCTCCTCGCTGGCCCTCTTCCGCAGTGGCGCCACCCTCCGCCGCCGCTTGACACGTATCAAATCCCACCGCCACACGTAGTCATCCCGTCACTGTGAGCTATTCACATGAATCATGACGCATTCGACAACATCAACAGCAACTGCGGCGCGATGATGAATCAGAAAAGAGGGTTCTCAGAGATATCGCACTCCGCCATTAACGAGCTCAAATACTAGAGAATTCTGCTCCAATGCCGCCGCCGTCGATACTCGCCGTCGATTGACGGGAATGGTCGATTAAAGGGAAAGGGTTGCAATCGAGAAGGAAGGGAAGGGGAGGAAGGGAAGGGGATAAAACGCACGATAGGAATTGGAATTAGGGAAAAAATATTTTAGGTTTTGATATATTTTTTAAATTAATAATATGATATTAATATAAATATGATGTGGAATTATATTCAATGATGTGGATTTAAATCATTTTATTTTTAAAATATGACTAGGATTTCCGATTGCCCAGTCAGCTTTCCATCGCCGGAAAATTTTTACAGACTACATTTGAATGATTTCGGAAGTTTGGACATAAAATAGAGAATAGATATAGTTCGTACTAGAATTGAAAAAGGGCGGATAGTTTGGACTAGATTTGATGTTTTGGCCTAATAGGGCTTAAGGCAGAAGAGAGTAATCATGAACTCATTGTAGCGTTGCCTTCAGGAGAGACAACTACATCTACCTTGGTATGCCGCGATCTGAAAATTAGATTAGGTGAACGCGAGATCTCAGCAACAGAGTTAAATGTGATGGACATGTATGATGTGGATATAATTATAGGAATGGATTGGTTAACAGAAAACAGGGCAACTATCTTATGCCGTGAGAGGAAGGTAATTATTCCACAGTTAGAAAATGAGGGATCTTTTGTATATGGATTTCGAAGGAGGCAAAGAATACCGGTTATCTCAGCACTGCAAACTACGAAATTATTATCTAAGAGTGGAAATTAGGGATTCTTAGTATATTTGGAAGGAGAGGAAAAGAACGATGACGGTCCTGGATATATTTGTCATTAGAGAATTTGAAGACGTATTTCATGATGAGTTACCAGGACTGCCGCCAGACAAGCAGGTGGAGTTTGTAATTGATTTAGAACCGGGGGCAACTTTGATAAGTTGATATTTTTACCAACTTATCTATTGTTTCTTTGTCTATTTTTGTGATGTTTGAATTGTTTTTTGTGTCTTTTTGAGCATACATTGGCTTTTGTGCTTTTTATGGTGTGTTTGATGAATCATGCAGGTTTTTGGATGAAAATCGGAGGAATTTGGAAACTTGTTCCCCACAGCTTCGGAGAAGATCAAAGAAAGAACTCGACGAGATCGATGCAGGAGTGCGCGAAAAGGTTCGCCGTTGATCGACATCACTTGGCCGTCGATCGACGCTGCTCTGTCTTCCCGTCGATCGACGCAGATTGGCCGTCGATCAACGGAGGGTCGCGGGCAGAACAAATCTTTTCTGATTTCTGAAGATAAACACATATCTAAATCCTAGATATGGTAGGATTCATCCACCACATCTATATAAGGCCTGAAGAATTCAAAAATCAGAGGAGAGCAAGAGAGAAGAGAATTAAATTGAGAGAAACATCACAAGGAAGAAGAAGAAGAAGATCATTGCTTTGAAGATTGAATTTCGTGGGAAGATTCAGTTTTCTTATTCATCTTTTCTTGTCTTGTTCATTGTCTATGATGATTAAGACTGAGATTATGTGTAACTAATTTTCTTCTCAGATTAAAGGTTTTCAAACTATCAATGTATGCATGTTTTAATTAATTGAAGTTATTTTTCCTTTCCCTCACAGTTTGTGAAATCTGGTTTTATTCTTAATCTTGAGTATGTTGGCCACATCTTAGGATTACATAGTTGAGAATTAGAGACGTAACTGTAATAGTTTTCAATGGAAAGAGATTTTCACAATATAATTTGATTTCTTGTCGTAACTGAAGGAAATAGATTGTAGGGATAAATCCGTAGAACTTTAAGAGTTAGTTAATTAATCTTGAGACCGACAGGAGATAGATAATTAATCAATCTACTTTATGAATTGTCCAACAAAGAAGTTCATAATAGCTTTCTGATGTTCTACTGTGTAGAGGAATTAAAATTGGAAAATAATCAATTTGTTTATGCATGTCATACTTGATAGGGAGAAAAAGCCCAGAATCTGTACTTCTCATCCATTAGTTTTTCTTTATTAAATTTATTTTCAAAATTGTTTTCTTGAGATAATTAAGTTTCAAAACCTTTTAATTTTTGTTTTACCTATCCAGTACTTTAGAAACTCTTAAGTTAGTACTTAGGATTTTTCGTTGCTCCTTTCCCTGAGGGATCGATAATTTTATTTGCCGCTATATTATTAGCTTTGCTAAGTCGCGGGTTAAAAATATACGCGATCAAATTTTGGCGCCGTTGTCGGGGAAAGGATAGAATTATCCTACTATTAACTTTGTGATTAGAGTATTGATTTAGGCTGTAAAAATTGTAAATAATTGTTTTTCGCACAGTACGAACGGCCGTCGATCGACGCCCATATCAGCGTCAATCGACGCTGCAGTTTTTCTACGATTTTATTATTTTTGTTTTATTTGTTTCGGTTAATCTGCAGTGCCATCTCACAAACCACCTTACTGTGCAAGTAGTGCATGAGTACAAGAGCACGAGCAAAGGATCCGCTTTATTACTATCCGGACATCGAAGCCACGTGCAGAAAAATCCGAAGGAATAAGCGCGCCCAAGAAGGCTCAAGTAATCAGACAATGGCAGACGAAGTACCACAACCGAATGAAATACCACAACAACCAATTGTGCAACCTCCACCGCAAGGACTAACCTTGGAGGAGCAGACTGCTCTAGTCCAAGAAATCCAAGCCATGAGGGAACAGATGCAACAATTGATCCTAGACCGAGACAGAGGGAGAAACAACAGAAACCCTCGGTTTGGTCATGGGAATCCACTATTTGAGGATCATCCTGAGGATGAAGATGACGAGGATCAGGATCCTCCTGATGACTCAGATGATGATGAGGAAGACGAAGAAGCCATGCAGAAGCGGTATCGACCTCAGTTCAAAGAAACCGACTTCAGAATCAGAATTAATGCAAATAATTTCGAGTTGAAGACTGGACTAGTTCAGATGGTTCAACAGAATCAGTTCGGCGGAAGGGCTACTGAGGATCCATATGCCCACCTAGACAAATTTCTGATGCTCTGCAATACTGTCTAGATTGGAGGGGTCACTAAAAGTGCCATTCGAATTCGTCTGTTCGCATTCTCACTGCGGGATAAGGCACAGTCTTGGTTCACTGCACTGGACTAGGGGAAGATCAGAACGTGGACTGAACTACGGAATGAGTTCCTCGAGAACTTCTTACCTCTAAACGTCATCAGACAAAGAAGGAAGAAAATCATTTGGTTTGCTCAAAAACCGGATGAGAGTTTCTATGAAGCGTGGGAACGCTACAAAGAATTACTCAGAGCCTGTCCTGGACATGGTCTACCTCCAGGTGAACAAGCCGAGACGTTCTATGAAGGCTTGAATGAAAGGACTGTTGAGTTGGTAGACACCACACTGGGGGATACCATCATGAAAAAAAGCGGAAAGAAGGCCATGGAATTATTCCAAAATATGGCCAACAACAATCAACGCTTGTCCTCAAGCAGACATAGACCCGTCAAAGTCGTTGAAAAAGTAGTGGAAAAGAAAGCTGCAGAAGAGCCTGACCTGGTTGCTGAAGTCAAGAAGCTTCGAGAGGAATTCGTTTCCTTGATGCAAGAAAAGGCAGTAGCTGTAGTGGAGCCTGTACAGCCTCCCCCTGAAGGAGAGAATGCTGATGTAAATTTTGTTCAGATGGGTGGTTACCAAAATAATAACTATCGTGGAGGTTACCAGCAGCAAAACCAGCACTATAACTACAATCACGCTAGGAACCACCCTGGGTTTTCCTATGCGAATCCTCAAGCTGCTGAACAACCACCTCCCGGATTTGCCATACAAGACGGGGTAGTGGTAGACAAGAAGAAGCCGAATCTTGAAGAGATTTTGGCCAAATTCATGGAATGATCCACTAGCAAAGTGAGTAAATTGGAGCATGAGATCTCTGGTGTGAATACCAAGGTAGAACCGGTGCAGAAGCACATCCAAATTATAGAGACTCAAGTCAGCCAGATCGCTGATGCTCTCGAAGCACAACATAAACTGGGGCAACTTCCAAGCAACACACAGGTTAACCCCAAGAATCAGAATCACAGAAATTAAGTGAATGCTATCACTCTGAGAGGGGGGATATCCTATGAAGGGCCACAGAAAGCAGGGGCTTAATTGAAGGAGAACGAAGACGTCGAACAGACCGACGTCACTGCCGACGTCGACGATGATGAGCAGCCGTTGATCGATGCCAACCAAAGAGGGTCGTCGATCGACGAGCAACCCCAGCGTCGATCGATGCCTGCTCCAGCTCCGCCTCCGAAAAAGCCGCCCCTGCCATATCCTCAGCGGTTCGCCAAAACCAAGATGAATGAAAGGTATGCACGCTTCCTGGAAAGCATGAAGAAAGTACATGTCAACATTCCTCTGGTTGAAGCACTCCAAGAGATGCCGGGATACATCAAGTTTCTGAAAGACATGGTCTCTCAGAAGCGACCCTTCATGGAACACGAGACGGTT
Organism: Plectranthus barbatus; assembly: GCA_026898455.1. NCBI lineage: Eukaryota > Viridiplantae > Streptophyta > Magnoliopsida > Lamiales > Lamiaceae > Plectranthus > Plectranthus barbatus. The sequence goes on from JAPKLW010000416.1 coordinate 200,183, forward strand.
AATCTCTTCGAAGAGTGCAGCGCCATCATACAGAAAAAGATACCAGTCAAACGAGAGGATCCAGGTTCATTCACTATTTATTGTGTCATCGGTGGAGAAACCTTCGGAAAAGTTCTTTGTGACTCTGGCGCCACAATCAATTTGATGCCGCTGTCAATATTCAAGAGATTGGAAATCAAGAATATCAAGCCAACAACCATAACCTTACAGATGGCTGACCGATCGGTGTCATATTCAAGAGGTATAGTGGAAGATGTGCTTGTTAAAGTGAAGAACTTCATAATTCCCGCCGACTTCGTGGTGCTTGATATGGAAGAAGATCGGAATATCTCTTTGATTCTGGGAAGACCGTTCCTGAAAACTGGTGGGGCTCTGATTGATATTCAAGACGGCAAGCTGACATTTAGAGTCAACAACGAGTCAGTGACTTTCTCTATCTATAAGGCGATGCAGAAGTACAACAACGGTAGCTACTAGGAAGAATGCCATATGATCGATTGCTTTAGCCCGGTATTTTCCTCCCCATTCGTCTCCCTCAAAAGTGAGCCGGATTTTCTGGAGAACTTCCTGCAACACTCACTTTTCTCATCATCAAATTTGGAGGAAGCAGAAGGAGAGATTGTGGATCTAGTGATGGAACTAGATGTGTTTGAGGAAATAACTCGAGAGAAGGAAACTAAAAGAGAACCACTGCCGGGCTGATTTTGCCCAAAATGTCGAGACAATTGGTCACCGTCGATTGACGGCGACAAAAGACCTCCGTTGATCGACAGAAGGTCAGCATCAATCGATGCCCGAGCAACAGCGACCCCGAAGTTTTATTCGACAGAAACAACGAGACGTGGAAAAGGGATTTTGGCAATAGAGTCATCGTCGATCGACGGCCATCAAACGTCGATCGACGCTCCCTTCTGCAAGCCGATTTCTAACTCCGATCCGCCAATTCTGGAACTCAAACCTCTTCCGACACATCTCAGGTATGCATTTTTGGATCCTAACGATACTTACCCTGTTATTGTTTCTGCTTACTTGACACAGGGGGAGTTGGGGAAGCTAGTGCGAGTCCTACGGTAGTACAGGAGCGCCATCGGATGGACATTGGGAGACATAAAAGGGATCAGCCCTTCGCTTTGCACGCACAAGATCATTCTCGAGGAGAATGCTGTACCAAAAAGACAAGCACAGCGGCGGTTGAACCCTATCATGCAAGAAGCTGTAAAGAAGGAGGTTCTCAAGCTTCTAGACCATGGGATGATCTACCCAATCTCCGACAGCAAATGGGTGAGCCCTACCCAAGTAGTAGCAAAGAAAGGGGGGATGCAGATAGTGAAGAATGATGATGGAGAAGAAGTGGCGACAAGACCCGTCACGGGTTGGCGATTCTGCATAGACTATCGGGCATTGAATACCGCTACGTGCAAGGATCACTTTCCTCTTCTCTTCATTGATCAAATGCTTGACCGTTTATCTGGTTACCCTTTCTATTGTTTTCTTGATGGTTATTCAGGGTACAACCAGATAGCTGTGGCACCGGAAGATCAACACACCGTGTTCACATGCCCCTATGGAGTTTTCACCTATCGACGGATGTCATTCGGACTGTGCAATGCACCGGCTACTTTCCAAAGATGCATGATGGCAATCTTCCACGATCTAATCGAAGATGTCATGGAGGTATTTATGGACGATTTTTCTATGTTTGGTAGTTCATTTGATGTTTGCTTGCAGAATCTAGCTACCGTACTGGAAAGATGCACTGAGACAAACCTCTGCCTCTACTGGGAGAAATGCCACTTCATGGTGCGAGAAGGGATTGTGCTAGGACACCGAGTATCAGCCGAAGGATTAGAGGTTGACCGAGCAAAAGTTGCTGCGATAGAGAAGATGCCACCGCCAACAAATGTCAAAGCGGTGAGGAGTTTCCTTGGACAAGCCGGTTTCTACAGAAGGTTCATCAAGGACTTTTGGAAGATCTCGCAGCCGCTGTGTAATCTACTAGAGAAGGATGTATCTTTCGTCTTTGATGAGGACTGCATGCAAGCCTTTGAGAAGTTGAAAGCAGCCCTCGTGACTGCCCTAGTACTTACTTCTCCAGATTGGAGCGAGCCTTTCATCCTGATGTGCGATGCCAGCGACTATGCCGTTAGAGCAGCCTTGGGGCAACTGAGAGGAAAACTCTTCCATGTGATTCACTACGCCAGCAAGAGCATGAACCCGACCCAGTGCAACTACACCACCACCGAAAAAGAGATGCTAGCAGTGGTATATGCCTTCGACAAGTTCCGGTCCTATTGATAGGATCCAAGACTATTGTCTACACCGACCATGCAGCTATCAGGTACCTGTTCGCCAAGCAAGATGCAAAGCCGAGATTGATCAGATGGATCCTGCTGCTCCAAGAGTTTGACTTGGAGATCAAGGACAGGAGGGAAGTGAGAACGTGATTGCCGACCATCTATCAAGACTCGAGCCACCAGTTGAAGGAGATTCTTGGTCCCTGAGATCAGAGTCTTCGTGATACTTACAAACACGAAGTGTAGTGGAATAATAGTAGCGTTTATGTGTATCTAAGATATATATGAAAATAGGGTTTTGTTCAGACTTATTTAGGTTTCTTTTTCGCAGTAATACACTAACAACTCAATTGTTAGGTTTCAAATCAGGGTTTCACACAGAATAAGTAAGAGTGATAAAAAATAAATGACACGAGATTTATAGTGGTTCGATCGAATGATCTATGTCCACTCCTTAGCCGAATCGCTAAGAGTTTCACTAAAAAGTATACGCAGTACAAAGATTCGCCTTATCCAGCAAAGCAGGCAGGCGATGTAGAGTCTGGCTACTTCACGGCTATCTTTCGATACTCCGATCTTCTCAGTGGTGGTTCCGGCTGAGTCAAGGGCACACCTTTGTAAAACTCGCTTTTCCCACTAGCGGAGGAGTTTAGAGTTCCTTCCAGAACTGTTCTTCAGTTTCCGGCTTCAATGCCCGTTCTAGTCAATCATCTTCACAGGATGTTGACTGCTGGATGCTTTCTATAAAGAAAGTGATCCCAATGATTGAAAAGATTCTTGTATCACTACAAGAATCACTCTGTTGAGTGTCAGATAGCACACTCGCCTGGTTGACGGCTTCGGGTAACTTCATGTTTTTTGCCTTTCAACACTGGTACTGCTCTCGAGATTTATTCTCTGTGTTATCTCTCAAGATATAGATGTTTGTGTAAGAGTGAGCAACACTTGTTTCCTCCTTTTTCTTGCCTTTTATAGCTATGAGGATTAGTACTTTGAGTCTTGAGTTCCGTTTAGACACAACGGATCTTTCCTTAAATGCAGGTGGCTTTTTACCAACCTTTTTGTCTCTTGCGCAGACTTTTTTAACCTACTTCTGACAGGTCTATTCTTCGCGCATTGGTCAGAGTAACGGTGTAGCAGTTGATGACTTGTTTGCTGACTTCCATTGGAACGGGCTGCTGAGCATCGTTGTGCCAAACCAAATGTTGTCTGCTTAGCAAACATTCTTCTGCTAGCTTTGCCTTTCTTTGCTACCTCTTCGAGCAGTTTTTAGTATCTTCAGCGGTTCAGCAAATGCTGATTCCTCAGCATTCTGCTGTCTTCCTTCAAGCATTCTAATTTATTACTACTCAAGAATTGCTCTATACAGGACATTTACATGAGTTTGCTAGACTATGCTAATGTTTAGCAATGATCGACCATTTAATAAGGTTTGATCCAACAAAACCTTTTACAATATGATCCTAAGGAAAACTTGAGAACATTTTTCCCAATAATTTCCCCCTTTTTGGTGCGATTAAAGCTTACTAAGGATTGCTGAGACTTAGCATTCGTAAAATTCTGGGTTACAAAAAGGAATTCTAGACAACCATCCCAGAACTTTATGTTTTAAGTCTCTTAGCAGGATAATAATAAATATTTTGAATAAGATTCCCCCTTAAACATTGCTAGGGAAAAAATATGGTAGATAAATGCTGAGATATAAATAATATTAGAAATCCTAGCAATACTCGGTATAGCAGACATTTATCATTCAATTATCTCCTATCTGTCATAGATCTTCCTTAAGTAGATTCGCTGAATACACAGATAGTGTATTTCAACTTTTGTACGCGCTTGGAAAATCAGAATTAGACAGTGAGATTGTGTCATGATTCTGATGATTTCATTAATGATTTTTAGCAATTACAAGTACATTGAAATCTTGCAGATCATGAAGTAGAAAAGACTGAATTAAAAACAGAAAATAGAGATAAACTTAATTCTGAGCGTCTGATGGAGGATTTGGCTTCTCAAGAGATTCCATCTTCTTCATTGTTAAGGCCACTAGTTTCTCCATCTCTTCGATACGCGCTAGTTGTTCTGCTCTCTGCTGAGCTTCTAACTTCTTCCTTTGTTCTGACAAGTTTCGTTTGAATTCTTTTTCTTTCCGCAGTAGCTCTTCTTCTTGTGCTTTCACCCTTTCCTGTTCAGCAATCCTTCTTGCTTCCCCCTCTTTGAGCGCAACCAAAACAGAGGTGGAAAAAGATTTGTGTTCATCAAGGTCAACTTTAAGAGTACTCACATTTGTTTGTACCGTAGAGACGGTGTCTTCCACATGTGATACTTTCTCGGTGACTTATACTACCTTTTGCTGAACCTCAGTGACAGAGGTTTGAACACCAGATATTGTTCCACGAACTTCAGCAACTTCCTTTCGTAACCCTTCATTGAATTTGGCCTGCTGAATGTCATGTTGATGTAGAGCGTTGTGGACCATGTTAATGATTGATTGGAAGCTTGTTTGGATTGGTTCAACAGCAATAGGAATATCAGAGATGACTATCTCATGAGCAGTTGCTGCAGAGGTTTCACCATCTCCTCCTTCTAATGTTATCATAGCAGAATCTGGAGTAACACCTTCAGTGTTAAGATTGGTGGTTCCCTCAGGGATTGGATTAGTAGGTGGTTCACTAATCACATTCGTATCCACTTCCATCGCTTCAACGGTAACCTCTGGATTTGGGTTTGGAACAGAGCATTGTGCCATAGAGGCTTGAAGTGAGGTAGCAGCTCGATCATACTCTTTCTGAAAAGTGACCAAGGTGTTATAGTCCTGTTTCTTAGCCCTTTCTTCTTTCTCTTGTTCCATAGCAGCTATCTCCAGATCTCTAATTCTCATTCTTTCTTCATGAGCGGCTTTCCTTTACTCATAAGCACGAATGGCAGCCCTGTGTCATTTGGTTAACTGTATGTGTGCCAGGGATCTGTCATCCGGAGCAAATTGTGATTTGGTAAGTGCATGAGGTGCTGAATGTAGCCTGTGAGCACGAATAGCCCTCAATCTTGCAATCACCTGTTGATCGGTGTACTGCTTCGTACAACATGGTTGATCCATCCATTCGTTTGCCCATCCTTCTTCTGTTCGCCAAAAATTGAGTCCTTTCCTGGCAATGAGAATCATGCGTTCTTCGAAGCAAAGTTCGTGCATAATGTAGTCATATCTTTTCCATCGCCGGAATTCTTGGCCAAGTAATTTGCCTTCGACAGTTTCTTCATCGAATTCAGCATAGAACATCCCTGCAATGTCCCTGTTGACCTCTTCATCCACGAATGCTAGAATTTCATCGCTTCATTCCCGCAAGTCAGCATTTCGATCATCATCAATAGAGACAGATGCACACCATTGGGCTACTCTTCTTGACCGAAAGAGTTTCTCAGGTAATCCACGAAATGGAATTCGCAATTCCTCATTCTGTAGGGTGGAGAATTGTCTAAGAATTTTAACATTAAATACCTCTTCCCCCTCAGAATTAGATTTCGATGAACATGTGGACATATCTAGAGGACCGGCGGAGGAGACCTCTTCATCCATACTATTATCTGCTGGAATAGAGTTATCAGCAACGTGAACTGCTTCCGCAATGTGGCCCTCTTCAGCAGTGTGATCCTTGTTGGCCATGGGATCTTCAGCGTCCACCATCTATTCGTTAGCAGTGTGCATATCCTTATTAGCATTTGTTGGAATTGTGTCCTTAGCAGACGATTCTTTTGTATTTTCAGCAGTGATTTCTGTTGTCACAGATTTCGGTACTAGCACATTGATGTCTGTGTGTTCCTTGTCGGTTCTTGAGGACCCTGCTTCCCTATCCTTGGGAGGTATTTCCTTATTAGATTCACTGATTGGTTCCTTGAACTGAACCTTCGATCCTTTTGAATGTTCCTCAGCATTGAGTGCTCCAGAATGAATCATTTTTGACAAGGATTCGTCAGTCACGTCATCTTCTTCAGGCGTAATTTTGGTAGGTCTATCCACTTCTACTAGAATTTCTACTTTATCCTCTTGCTGAGCAGAATCTATGGTTGCCTTCCCTTTCTTCGTTGCCCTGCTAGATTCATCAGTAGCTTCCATCTCGGCTGTTGAGCTAGCAACTTTCTTTTGAACTTCATGTTCTTCGTGAGACCGTTTTACTCGTTCGAAATTTATGTCTCTTCCTTCAAACGTGATTCTCTGCATTTCTTTTGTGAACTCCTTTTGTTCCTGTTCCTTTCTGACATTTTCACATTTCCTTGTAGTCTCGCGTTTTCCTTTGAGACGTTCTTCTTCACTTCTGAAGGATAAGGGTAGTTCACTTTCCTTTCTAGCAGCATCAAGATCATCATCTGCTTTCTTGGTTCCTTCAACTTCTTTAGGATTTGAAAAGAGTTGTTTACGAGTGGATTTCCTTCTACTTGGTCGAGCAACCTCTGTTTCTTGTGTAGGGGCGAGTGGAAGAGCAAGCTGTCCTATCACAAGTGGTGGCTGTTCCTCTGCCTTTTTATCCATGATTTTGTTGATCTGTTCAGGAGGTATATCACCAAGAACTACAATATCATCAAGTTGATTAAAACATCGATCTGTTTCAGCATTTTTGGTCAACTCTACTATTTCTTTAGGACGCATAGGTTCTGCTGATTGCAACACTTGTATGCCTTCAGAATTTTCATCAACTTCTTCATCAGATGTAGGTTTATTCTTGTGGACATTGGATTTGCCAGTCAGCCTCCTTGGTTTCTTGTAGTCTGTTGGTTGTGGTGCTTTCTTCGTTGTTGGGATGAAATCAGTTGACAGAAGCTCCACACCTCGATCAATTTTGGTGGGGTGCATGACTATCTCCAGAAACTTGCTGATCTTCAATCCAAAATTGACATTCGAAGAGAATGTCCCATCTACTGACATATGATCATTCTTCCGGGCATGCTCTGCCCAACGTTCAAAGAAAAATTCTGCCCAATTTCCTTTGACTCTATCAGTGAGAGCCATCATGACATCATACTTTTTGGCTGATAGTTCAGAGTATGATCCAGCATCGCACTAGAACATTTTGATTACTAATTCGGCTAGAATCTTGTATTCATCTCGCAGTGAGTTAATGGGTGTTGCTGGCTTGAATGAGATCATTTAACCTTTCCTATCTTTCATTCCTTCAGGCTTTTTCCACAAATTCCATCTCTTCTCCATTTCAACATAATCAGATACTCTGTATTGAGATATATGTTCCCCCTCATTTCGAAGCCCAAATGTATTTGTAAGGACTTCGGCACTAACTTTTATAATAGTCCCATATACGCACGGCTTAAATGATGTACCATCGTCACTCATAACCGCTCTAGCATAAAACTCAGAAACCATATGAGGATGGAAACGTTTGGGTTCAGCAGTTAGGTATTTGATTACCTGTTCACTGTCGAGTATCTCCTTTATCCAATCTGGGAAGTGCTTGGAGGCCAGGCGCTTGTACAGAATCCGATCCTTCATGATTTGGGCAAGGCGCCGCTGCTCCTTTGAATGTTCCTTCTGTTCTTTCTTTCGAGCCATCATAACCAATTGACCATAGGGTATTGATTCGTCAATGTCCTCCTTCTTGAGGATTCCTGTGAACCCTGGTGCATGTCTCGCATGCAGAGGTTCCCCTGTAGGAAGGCTGTAAAGAGAGGGTGTATTAACTTCATGACGACGTCGGGAGGAGGAAGTCGTCTGGGACGATGAGGATTCTTGATTGGAAGTCATGATTAGTGAAGAAATTGAGAATAGAGGAAGAGAGTTTTTGAGGATTTTTGGGATTCTGAGAGTTGGGGATTTTCCTTTGAGGTTTCGAAAAAGAACAGTAACCTAGAGAGGAAGGGTTTAAGTGTTTGAATCGATAGATCTAGTGGTTGAGAGAGAGTCTGCGACGAATTAGATCGACGGCTCAGAAGGAATGCGCCTTTCCACATGGGTTCCCATGCTCTGAGAAACACTTGAGTGCATCTGACGTGGCGTCTCTTCAGTAGATGCAGTCATTTGCGTGCATTAATTGCGCATTATCGCAGTCCCATCAAATTTGAATTTTGAGTCACCCCGCCTCGATAAATTCTCTAATTTCAGCAGATGGAAGATAATAAAGATGATCAGCATCTATATTTTCTGAGGAGTCTGCTAACTTCTTTGTGTCACACCAGCATTCTTCGAGAATCTGCTGAATGAATTTATCATACTGCTGAGTGAGTAATAATGACGTTAGCCTCGAGCCTCTCAACGGCCTATACTTGTTACTGCTGAATTGATTTGACTCCCCATGCATACACGTCGATTCCTTTATTTGCGACGTTTCGTATTCCGAGATACGAATAATTGTGAACCTTTGTCATAATTTTCTCCGGTCATCATTATCCACTTTCTTCTATAAATAACCCCTCTTAGAATTATTTCTTCAACTCACTTTAACTTCTCATTTCTTCCTCAAAATCCTTTCATCTTTCAATCAATGGATTCTCCAACTTCCACAGTGAAAATTAGGCGTAGTCAGATCCTCAATGAGTCAGGCTTTTATGGGCGTAATGGTTACGACCATGCGGTGTCTGACCAGGTTATGGCCAAGTTGCAGTGGTGCGGGCTTTCACAATTTGCAACTTCCACTCCCCATCGTTTTAGGGAGGAACTTCTAACGGAGTTCCTTCGTAAATGTCATGCCAAAAAGGATGCCATTTATGGGGTGTTTAAAGGTGAGCTGGTGTGTTGGACTACAAACACATTTGCTGATGACTTCGGTCTTCCTCGTGGTCCGCTATCTGTGGAGGAATATCGTACTAATGATGTGGCCCCGGAGTGGTTGTCGTGGGAGAAGTAGCGCTCTTCTCCTCGTCATGACTTCTGTCCTGATGCTCCTGCCTCTGGTCTTCAGACCAAATACCATGCTCTGTTCAGGGTTGCCCACAGTATCTTGTTGGGAGAGGAACCCTATGACTTGAGTTTCTCAAGAGATACTTGGCAGTTGATGATGGCCATGGATGATGTGGCCTCTGTGGACTGGGTTGGCTTCATCTTCAAAAACGTATGGGAGTGTGTTAAGTTCTATCCCTGCGTGCCGCTGAACAATAGGATGCAATTGAGTTGGTTGATGGAGAAGAAGTTTCCTGACATTGTCAAGGGTCGGCATGGTCTCCAGTCAGGCGACTTTTTCCCATATCAAGCTGTTTCTCCCTTCTAAAAAAAATGTATGTTTTAGTCTGTTTTTGCTGTTGTTGTTGTCCCTTTTGCTTTTAAGATGTAGTGGACTTTTGATCGTAATGAAATCCCTTTTGCTATTATAAACATCTTCAATCTTTTGCATGTAACAAAGATATTTCATGAGATTTGATCTTTGTTTAGCAGCAAATTTCAGCATCGTCATTTAATCAGCAACTGTTACTTATTCAGCAACCTTAATCAGCAACTGTCTGATCCTTGTGTAAAGTCTGCTGAGCAGACACAAATTGTTTGCTGAGTGCTTGATGTTGAACTTCCTAAGTGGTAGCAATTTCTCAAGAAAATCTTAGTAACGAATTCCAAGAATAAATGATAGTATCTCATTCATCTGCAGCATTGTCTAATTCCATTAGACCTAATTTGAGACACAATTCCTTGAATCTTGATTCTGCTAGAGGTTTGGTAAAGATGTCTGCTATCTGATCTTCTGTACAAATGCGTTGAATGTCTATATCCTTCTTCTCTTGGTGATCACGAATAAAGTGATGTCGGATATCGATGTGTTTGGTTCTAGAATGATGTACTGGATTCTTTGTAATACACATAGCACTGTTATTATCACAGTAGATAGGTACACATTCAGGAGAAATATCATAATCCTGAAATTGCTGTCTTATCCACAAAACTTGTTGACAACAACTAGCAGCTGCTACGTACTCTGCTTCAGTAGTTGATGTTGCTACTGAGTGCTGCTTTTTGCTGAACCAGCTTATTAACTTGTGACCAAGAAATTGACATGTGCCACTTGTACTTTTTCTGTCAATCTTGCATCCTCCAAAATCCGAATCTGAGTAGCCACTTAATGCTAGACTGTCGGCTCTTGGATACCAAATTCCTAAACCTTCTGTGCACTTCAAGTATCTGACAATTCGCTTTGCTGTGTATAAATGCGTCTTATTGGAATTTGCCTGATATCTAGCACATAGACCTACAACATATGATATATCCGGTCTGCTGGTTGTAAGATATAGCAGAGATCCGATAATTCCTCGATATATGGTTAGGTTTACTGATTCTCCTTCTTGTTCAAGTGCTGCTATGTAAGCGTTGCTGACAGGAATTCTTAAGCTCTTGGATATTTCTGGGCAGTACTTTGCAATAAGATCTCGTGTATATTTCCTCTGGTGAATGAATATTCCTTCATTGGATTGCTGGACTTGAAGTCCGAGGAAGTAGGACATCTTCCCCATCATACTTATCTGAAAATTGCTCATCATTAACTTTGAGAATTTGTCGCAGAGATCTATATTTTTAGATCCAAAAATAATGTCGTCCACATAGATTTGTACGAGAAGGATGCTTCTTTTATCTTTGATTCGAAAGAAAGTCTGATCAATCCTTCCTTTCTTGAATCCATTATCGAGCAAAAACTTAGATAGCATTCCATACCATGCTCGTGGTGCTTGCTTCAGACCATAAAGAGCTTTTCTAAGTTTATAAACTTGATTTCCATTTTCAAAGCCTGGGGGCTGTTCGACGTAAATTTCTTCTTTAAGTTCTCCATTTAAGAAGGCACTCTTGACATCCATCTGCATAACTAAAAATTCTTGGTGTGCAGCATATGCTAGGAATAATCTTATAGCTTCCAATCTGGCTACTGGAGCGAATGTCTCGTCATAGTCAATCCCTTCGCATTGTTTGTACCCTTTGGCTACTAAGCGTGCTTTATTTCGTACTACCATTCCTGATTCATCCTTCTTGTTTTTGAATACCCATTTGGTGCCAATGACATTTTGATGTTCTGGTCTGTCCACAAGATCCCATGCGTGATTTCGAGTGAACTCAGCAAGTTCTTCCTGCATAGCATTCACCCAATCTGGATCACGAAGAGCATCTTCAACTTTGGTAGGTTCTTCACTTGATAAGTAACAGGAAAACATGGCAGATCCTTGTATTTTCAGGATAGGGCCATTAATATCTCCAAGAACATTTTCTAACGAGTGAGCACGCAGCCAAGCTGGTCTGATTGTTTCTCTAGCATTTCCTTCTTCTTCAATATCTTCTTGATGTCCTGGATTTTGATTGGTGCCGATTTCATTCATGGAGGTTCTATCAATACTGGAAGTATTGACAGCGTTCAGATTTCTAGCATCTGGTGTTTCAGTAGTTGGTGTTCCAGCATCTGGTACCTCAGCTGCTCCTCTGCCAAGACCTTCAGTGAAAGAATCTTCTATTCCAATAGGAATTTCAGTAATGGGTAACTCATCAGATCCTCTACCAAGACCTTCAGCAGTTCCTGCTTCTTTATCATCTGTAGGAGAGTTAGATATCTCCTCATCTGAATCATCAAGTGGATTAAGGATGTCCTTTTGAGAGTTGGCCTCAGCAAGATCATTAGCATCACTGGCCCGATCGGCGGTATGATCTTCTGCTGAGTCTATTTGGATCGAATTATAATCATACATATACTTAGTCTGATCAGTCTTTGTTAAGTCCAAATAATTTGGAATAGATTGATCATTGACATCATTAGTCTCATGATTATCATCCTTAGTCTCTCTTGTAACTCTGCGCACTAAGGTAGATTCATAAAAAATAACATTGCGTGTTATTTCCACAACACCGATAATCTTATTTAATACTCTATAGCCTTTGTGAGTGGGGTGACCATATCCAAGAAGTACACCTTCGTCAGACTTAGGCGAGAAAGTATTAAGTTTTGACTTTTCGTTGTTGTGTATATAACACGTTGCACCAAAAGCACGTAGATAATCTAGATTAGGCTTACGACCGTTATAAACTTCATAAGGAGTTTTGTTGAAACGACCAACAATGGAGCTTCTATTTTGCGTATAGCAAGCACTCATCACCGCTTCTCCCCAATACTTAGCAGGAAGATCAGCATCGGCTAGCATACTCCGCACTGCTTCTTTTAGTGTCCGATTCCTCCTTTCTGCTAATCCATTCTGCTGAGGAGTCCTAGCGGTAGACCTCTCAAGATTAACGCCAGCTTCAGCGCAGAAATCCATAAGAATTCCATTGCAGAATTCGGTTCCATTGTCAGATCTGATCCTTTTTACAGTAACCTCTTTACTGTTTTGTTCTTTGAGAATTAGTTCAGGTAGACAGATCTTCACTTCATCCTTGGTTTTCAGCAAACGAACCCATGTGTACCTGGAATAGTCATCAACAACTACAAGAGTGTATATATTTCTTCTTACAGTGGGTGGAGTGACCGGTCTAAATAGGTCCATGTGCAGAAGTTCAGGGATTCTGCTAGAAGTGTTCTTCTCTGGATTAGATCGGTATGATACTTTGGTCTGCTTCCCTTGTTGGCATGCCTTGCATATGCCTTCTTTTCGAAACGTGATACCATCGGGCAGACCTAAAACAAGTTCATTTCTGGCAATATGGTTAATAGTTTTGAAGTTTAAGTGATTTAACCTTTTGTGCCATATCCATGTGGTTTCTTCCTTGCTCAATGCTACGAATCATGAGTGTTGAATTCCACTTTGCCAATCGACAACGTAAAGACCTCCTTTTCGAATTCCTCGAAGTTTCACTTCTCCTGTTATATTGTCAGCAATGGAACAACCAGAATGTATAAAAGATACCGTGTACCCATTTTTGCATAGTTGACTTATACTTAGCAGATTATGCTTGAGGTTGGATACTAGAGCAACATTGACAATTCTTAGTCCATTTCTTTCTATGCACCCTCGACCAAGCACTCTGCCTCTACTGTTGTCTCCAAACACAACGGAAGGACCATAGGATTTCTGAATATCTGAGAATAGTTCTTCATTTTCTGTCATATGTGCTGAAAATCCACTATCTAGGATCCATTAATTTGACATACTTGATGTCCTTGCTCTTGAATCCTGTTCCTGCAAAACAATCAGATAGATTTAGGTCCCCGTGTCTTGTCGGGTCCTGAATGATTAGCGTGTGCCATTGTTCCTTTTGGAACCCACATCTTGGTGATCTTCAAGGTTTTCTTAAACTTCTGATGTGTTCATGCATATGGTTGTGTGGTGTGTTCAACTATCTTTATTGTCCTTGGATGAATTTCATCTTTGGACTTTGATTGCATGTAAGTGTTTCTTCTATGAGATGCGTAGCAGTGGTATTGAGGTTCTACTGAGTGATATGAAATGTGTTTACCACTAGCAGAGTTAGGATTGGGCTTCCTAGCACTTGGAACATAGCGCTCACCCATTGTCCTTGAATCTGCTGAATACCTTTGCTTAGCATATGCTTTATGAGTGTTCTGCTGAAATTTAACATTCTGCTTACCCTTCTGCTGAGGTTTAGCATATTGCTTAACACTCTGCTTAGGCTTAGCAGATTGTCCAGTATTCTACTGAGGCATCTGCTTAGCAAATGTCCTAGCATTCGATGATTCAGCAACCATTTTGCTTGTGTTTTCACCATTTGAAAATAATTTTCCCGCAGATACAAATTGTATTCCTTTGCTTAGCTTCGAAGTTTCCATATTGCTATATCGACTATGCCCTATTCCAGTTTGGTCACCGTGACGTCTCTGTCGGCTAACCAAGTTATTCAGAATATCTTGGCTTGTTGTATATTTGCAGATACACTTCTCATCAGCCTTATTTTTCAAAACAAGATTTTTGAAATTTTCGGAGAGTTTTGAAAATTCAGTTTTGAGATTTGATAATTCCTCATTTTCAGACCTTAATCTTTCGACTTCATCGGTCAAATCTGTTAATTTCTGTTTGAGCGAGCAACTGTCTTTGACAATTGCATTTTTCAAAGCATAGACTTTTAAAAGTTCTAGAGAAAGCTTGGTGAGATAATCTTCCTCGGAATCCAACATGGAATCCTCCTATTCAAATGTGTGTGCTGAGCTAGATGCATTATTGCTATTTGTTACCTCTTGATTGTTAGCAGCTAGAGATGATTCGGAGGGTTGCTCAGCATCTGCATGTAACTCACCATCTTCAACGATCCTTTCCATAAATACCATCAAGGCTTCTTCTTCTTCATCTGTGGGATAATCTTCTTCCTCATTATCAGGAATATCTAGATTTTCTGTTCGTGTTAGAAGTGCCTTTGTTACAGCTCGGACCGCTCGCCTCTCGAATCTTTGCTGCAAGCGTTCTCTTTCTTCAGGATTCACTCTTGGACAATCATGTTTTAGATGATCAGGAGATTTGCACTCAAAGCACGTCCTTGCCTTTTTCTCAGTAAAGTGCTGAGTTCCGACTATTTTTGCCTCTTTTTCTGCTTTTGCTTCCAAAATCATCTTCTGGATTTTCTTCATCTGCTCCTCCAACTCGTTTATTTTTTGGTCTTCATTGGTTGAGCTAGAGTTCGAGGGAACTTCCTTTGCTGACGTTGTGGGAGGTGATCTTTCCTGGTTGTGGTAAGGTTTCTTAGGAGATTTCAATTTTCCTCCATCATTTTTCACAAAATATGCTGCATCCTCATGGTTTCCAGCACTTATCATGTAAGGATGTGATATAGAGGCTTCATTCTTCTTTGACTGCTGAATGATGAACTCATGAGCTTTTAGCTGTGAGAAAATCTCTGTAGTAGGCAAGTTGCTGAGATCTTTCTCGCTTAGACTTGTCATCTTCACGAACCAGTCGTTTCTTGGATAGAGTTTGGAAATGATCTTATTATTCATCTCTCCATTATCATATACTTTTCCAACATTTTTGAGTTCTCCTATGATCGTGTTGAACCTGTCTTCCATTTGCTGAATGGTTTCTCCAGGAACCATGGCGAATGATTCATACTTGTCCACAGCGATTTGAAGCTTGTTTCTCCTCATTTGTTCTGATTCTTTTGAGCTTTCACAAACATATTCCCACATTTCTTTAGTTGAGTCGTAGTCTATGGCCTTTTCTGCCATCAGCGGAGGTAGACAGTCCATGATTAGTTGCATAGCTATGAATTCCAACTGTCCTCTCTTCTTATCTTCAAGTGTCCATTCTTGGATCGACTTTATCACCATTTTGGGACGAGGTGGACCGTCAGGGGGTCCAAGAGGCGTTGTGTTGACCTTCATAATTTTGATTGGGCCAACTTCGAGTATGTCCTTCATTTCTGGATGTATGCTCTGAAGTTGAATCAAAGCTTTCTTCTTCCAGGTTTCAAATCCATCCTTGTTGTACTTCGGAAGAGCGCGATGCGTCATTTTGATTTTCTCTTCACCTATTCCGCAAAAAGTACACACTACGCAAGGAAAACTAGAATCTAGGTCCTAAGCGACTCAGAAGCAGTCGGTTTTTCAACCTCCTGCTCTGATACCACTTGTTGGTCCCTGAGATCAGAGTCATCGTGATACTTACAAACACGAAGTGCAGCGGAATAATAGTAGCATTTATGTGTATCTAAGATATATATGAAAATTGGGTTTTGTTCAGACTTATTTAGGTTTCTTTTTCGCAGTAATACACTAACAACTCCATTGTTAGGTTTCAAATCAGGGTTTCACATAGAACAAGTAAGAGTGATAAACAGTAAATGACACAAGATTTATAGTGGTTCGATGGAATGATCTACGTCCACTCCTTAGCCGAATTGCTAAGAGTTTCACTAAAAAGTATACGCAGTACAAAGATTCACCTTATCCAGCAAAGCAGGCAGGCGATGTAGAGTCTGGCTACTTCACGGTTATCTTCCGATACTCCGATCTTCTCAGTGGTGGTTCCGGCTGAGTCAAGGGCACACCTTCGTAAAACTCGCTTTTCCCACTAGCGGAGGAGTTTAGAGTTCCTTCCAGAACTGTTCTTCGGTTTCCGGCTTCAATGCCCGTTCTAGTCAATCACCTTCACAGGATGTTGACTGCTGGATGCTTTCTATAAAGAAAGTGATCCCAATGATTGAAAAGATTCTTGTATCACTACAAGAATCACTCTGTTGAGTGTCAGATAGCACACTCGCCTGGTTGACGGCTTCGGGTAACTTCCTATTTTTCACCTTTCAACACTGGTACTGCTCTCGAGATTTATTCTCTGTGTTATCTCTCAAGATATGGATGTTTGTGTAAGAGTGAGCAGCACTTGTTTCCTCCTTTTTCTTGCCTTTTATAGCTCTGAGGATTAGTACTTTGAGTCTTGAATTCCGTTTAGACACAACGGATCTTTCCTTAAATGCAGGTGGCTTTTTACCAACCTTTTTGTCTCTTGCGCAGGCTTTTCCGACCTACTTCTGACAGGTCTATTCTTCGCGCATTGGTCAGAGTAACGGTGTAGCAGTTGATGACTTGTTTGCTGACTTCCATTGGAACGGGCTGCTGAGCATCGTTGTGCCGAACCAAATGTTGTCTGCTTAGCAAACATTCTTCTGCTAGCTTTGCCTTTCTTTGCTACCTCTTCGAGCAGTTTTTAGTATCTTCAGCGGTTCAGCAAATGCTGATTCCTCAGCATTCTGCTGTCTTCGTTCAAGCATTCTAATCTATTACAACTCAAGATTTGCTCTATAAAGGACGTTTACATGAGTTTGCTTGACTATGCTAATGTTAAAAAATGATCGACCATTTAATAAGGTTTGATCCAACAAAACCTTTTACAATATGATCTTAAGGAAAACTTTAGAACATTTTTCCCAACAGAGATGATCAGGAATCGAGGATCCGAGAGACTTTCCCAGATGAGCGAATCTTCGCCCTAAGGGATCTGAGGGAGACGTACGAGTCAAAGACTCCTTAGTATGAGGACTTCGCCAATTACTTGGTGGGCGGCGTACTTCCACCAGACTCCTCCCCTTATGCAAAGAAGAAGTTCCTCCACGATGTCAAATTCTATTATTGGGAGGACCCTTATCTTTGGCGAAGATGTGCAGATGGGATTATCCGGCGTTGCGTGCCACAGTCAGAGTGGCATCAGACCTTCGACGCCTGTCATTCAGCTCCTAGTGGTGGCCACCATTCGGCCAATCGGATGACATTCAAGATCCTCGCGAGCGGATTCTATTGGCCTTCCATCTATGAATTCTGTCGAGGATGGATTACAAGCTGTGATCGCTGCCAGAGAACCAGCAACATCTCGCGTAGGGATGAGATGCCTCAAACACTGGTCGTCGAAGTTGAAATATTTGATGTTTGTGGAATCGACTTCATGGTACCCTTCCCGCCATCTCACGGGTTCTCCTACATCCTGGTTGCGGTGGACTACGTATTAAGATGGGTTGAAGCAGTTCCAACAGCCGCCAACGATTCAAAAGCAATCATCAAATTCCTTTAGAAACTTATAACGCGATTCGGCACGCCAAGAGCCCTGGTAAGTGATGGGGGTCTCATTTTTGTAACAAATGGCTTGCCTCTCTTCTTTGCAGGTACGGAGTCAAGCATCGCGTTACTACCCCCTACCATCCTCAAGGGAACGGGCTGACTGAACTCTCCAACCGAGAGATCAAGCAGATCTTGGAGAAGACGGTGAAGCAGTGGAAGGATTGGGCTGTGAAGCTCGATGATGCTCTATGGGCATACCGCACCGCTTACAAGACCCCCATTGGGACCTCTCCGTATCAGCTTGTCTTTGGGAAATCTTGCCATCTCCCCGTAGAGATGGAGCACAAGGCGTGGAGAGCAGTGAAATAGTTAAACCTAGATTGGAAGACGGCTGCATCAGAACGTACCTTGGCGCTGAACGAACTGGAAGATTTTTGAGACGAGGCCTACGAGAACAGTATCATCTACAAGAGACGAGCAAAAAGGTTCCACGACAAAGGAATCCGCCCACGCATCTTCAGTCTGGGTGACAAAGTTCTCCTATTCAAATCTTGACTTTGCTTCATGCCCGGGAAGCTGCAGTCAAAGTGGGCATGGCCATATACCGTTGTCTGCCAATTTCACAATGGTGTAGTCGAACTAGCTGGCCAAGATGGAAGGAACTTCAAGGTAAACGGACAGAATCTAAAGCCGTACTACACCCCACTCGACATCTGCGTGGTGGAGAAGTACTATCTCAACCGTCCGTAGGGTACAGGTATCGTCGAGCTAGCGACGTTAAACCAAGCACTTGTTGGGAGGTAACCCAACAATTTTTCGTTTTTTGTTTTTTTTCAGAATTCCAAATTTTGAGTCAGGGTCCCGTCGATCGACGAAGGAAGTCCTGTCGATCGACGGAAGTTTTCAGGGCCCGTCGATCGATGCTGCAGGCATCGTCGATCGACGCTACACGCGCCGTCGATCGACGGGAAATTTGATTTTAGCATCGTCGATCGACGCCCGCAATTCAGAGGCGTAGAACTGAGTGTTATAAAAATGGGATTTTCATCCCTTTTTCAAACACAAACACACACGCACGCACCCTCTCAACTCGAAAACACTCCGGTTCAATTTTTCTCTCCAAAACTCGCAAAATCCACGTAAGGTACGTATCCTAGACTACTCCTCTACGATTATTCAACGATTTTTGCATGATTTGAGCATGATTTTTGTAATTTTTGGCCTTGGAACCCTTATTTCAATTTCTTGCTCGTGTGTCGATTTCATTGCAAATTTTACTTGTTGGTCAATATGTATGATAGTCTTAGTCGATATATGTGCTTTATGTGAATTTATATCCGTTGGAATTGCTCGATTGTGATGATAGCAAGTTTGGGGGAAATTCTTAATTTGGGGGAAATTTTGAATTTTTGTTTGTAAGGATAATTGTTGAATTGGAGATGTACATTGGTTGTTTGGGATGTGAATTGCATAAATTCGAATTCAATTTTGCATGGGTAGAAGCACGTTGAGTTTAATTGCGAATTTTGTTCGATAATTTTGTGCTTGGGAATTGTATGATGATTGTTGAATATTGGCTAACAATTCCTTGTCTATCTTTGCAGTAAAAATGTCTCATGCACAGACTTTCACCTCCCAAGAGGCCGTGGATCGTTATCGGAGGTTCAGGGGAAGGAAGTACACTATCAAGCAGACATTGTACCCCTGCGCGAGGATGATGAGGAGACTCGGCATCCGGGAGGATGTCTTGACCGTGCTGGACAGGGTTGGATGGAGGACTTGGATGACACGGCAATGGCCGACTTACCCATCGCTCGTGCTGGAGTTTTTGGCCACCCTTGAGGTGTTCGAAGTCCAGCCGGAGTCCGAGCCCACCTCCATCAGATTCCAGCTGAACAATGTGAGCTACACTCTTCCGAGGGACATCCTCGACGAGCTGTGGGGTGTCCCAGTCGACGGCGTTGGCACCCCTCCGGTGGACTTCAACAACGTCCAGTTATGGAGGCAGATTGCAGCTGATGCACCAAGTGATCCACGCCTCATGGACGTCGGCAACCTAAAGGCGTCTTCCATAGACAACCCGATGTTTCTCTACCTTCAGCAATGCATGGGGGTGTCTATTTCAGGATGGCACGAGAGTACGAAGGTGAGAGTGGGCGAGCTCTACGCCTTATACTGCTTCCTCACTGGAGACCACTTCAGCTTCGCCTCCCTCATCATGGACCATTGGAGGCACCAGCTCAAGGCCACCAAGGGCAACATCTGGAGTGGGGATTGATCACCCCAATTGCCGAGCATGTGGGGATCGACTTGTCCGACCTCGAGGTACTTCAGGATGAGCAGGGATTGAGCACCGAGCTCTTGGTTCGGAAGCAGGTTCTTACACCCCGCGAGGGTGGGTGTTTTTTGAAGATATCAAATTAGGACAAGTTCCCGCTGCCGTAGCCGAACCTCACACGAGTCACCGATTATCACTTCCGTGATAATTGGTTGATGAGTTCCCCCGCCCACTTGGCAGTGATGGTTGGGGCCCGAGGAGGAGCAGGCACGTCCAGAATCACTCACCGGCTGGAGGCACAGGCTGGTCAGGGACAGTCTGATATCCCATTGCAGCATGGGATGGGGGATGATGCGCACGTGGAGCAGCACGTAGGAGTTGAGGATGCAGCGCCCGGATGGACCGGTGGGGCATCGACCAGTCACTTCCCCGGAGAGTCTTCCTCTTCCGAAGTTGACTTGGCGACCCTCTACCTCTTCATGCAGCAGCAGGCAGCCTTGCAGGCGACGGAGCGGGAGCTTCAGGTCCAGTTTTGCCAGCATGTGACCACGAGACTTGGCACACTCGAGGATCAGATGCAGAGACTGCTCCGGAACACCGAGCCGAACTCCACCTACGTCCACTGCCAGCAAGAGCGTCTGATCCGCAGGCGGTTGCTTTCCGATCAGGCCGCCCCGGATGCAGAGATGGATGATGCCCCGGAGGATGAGTTAGGTACCGTTTCTCTTTTCCTATATAACTTTCAAACTTGTCCACTCCTCGGAGTGAAACAAGTTTGGGGGGATGATGATCGAAAAAGGGAAACATTTTTGTTTGTTTGTTTGTATTCCACTCACTACTTTCTTTTTGTTTTTATTTATGTTTTTGTGTCTTTTTTTTATTTGTGTCTTCAAATTATCACCATCCTTGTTTTTTTGCTTCAACGTGAATAATTGATCTCTGCAAGGATTTTTCTTCGAAATTAGTATTACATTGAATTTTGATTTGTGGTGCTTATTATGATAAAAAGTCTAGACAATCATTTTAGGAGCTTTTGAACATAGGGCAGTCGGAACTTTGGATTATGTTGGTATTGAAAATATGATTTATCTTCTCTTTGAAATTGCGATTGTTGATTTGACTTGAGATATTTGTGAAATAAGCATGATAATCTATGTGATAGAGTGGCCGATGATAGGAGTCTTTTTATTTGATAAGTTGAGCTTTGAAGTATAAATTATTGCATGAAAACTGATTAAAGTTGGATAATTTTTTAGGAGAACAAAGATTCAGCCCTGAGAAAATTTGTGCCTATCTTTCTTTTGTTTAGTGTCAGGATTAATGGTTTATTTCCTTGAATTTGACTTATTTCTCTCTTAAGATTGCATTAAGTGTGGTAATAGGGTGAATATGATTTTAGGCAAGTTCTTTCATGGCCATCTCCCATACAATAACCTTGAATTTCCACTTGTAGCCCCTTTGAGCCTATAATGAAAATTTCTTTGATTAGAAGGGTTGAGGAATTGAAAATAGTGAAATATTTGGAAGGTGCTTGATGTGAGATATGAGTTATGTCCTAGAGGAAAGAATATGGGTTTCCATGGGAAGAAAAAGCAAAAGAGAGTGAACTTGAGTGGAAAAAGAAAGGAAGAAAAATGATTCATTGATTGATGATTATTAGTTCACTACAAATAAACTTGAAGGGAACCCTAGAAAAAAAGTTGTAAGGACAAGAAGGGACAAAAATGTGTTGTGGTTATGGTATGTTTGGATTTGTTGGGGAAGAATTGTAGAAATTTCAGTCACTTAGCCAGACATATCCCACCTTTTAGGTAAGCCACATTATAACCAAAATAAGACCTAATTGATTCCCTAAAAATCCACACTAACAAGCAATGGAGAAATGAGAAATCTGTCAAACTTATGGTGAAATAATCTGCAATCTTGGGTGAGTGAAAATAGAACCCTTTACTCTTTGAGCGATGAGTGCAAACACTTCCCGGTGAGGTTCCTCCTCAACGATTAACAATGAAAATCTTGTTTTGATTGCATGATTTATATGAATGGGTGATGCTTAGATAATAAAATAGACTTGTGAGGCATTGCACACTTTTATCTGCATGTGATTTAATTTCTTATCTTACAGATTGATCGAGGACGGTCAATGGTTTAAGTTTGGGGGAGTTGATAAGTTGATATTTTTACCAACTTATCTATTGTTTCTTTGTCTATTTTGGTGATGTTTGAATTGTATTTCATGTCTTTTTTAGCATACATTGGCTTTTGTGCTTTTTATGGTTTGTTTGATGAATCATGCAGGTTTTTGGATGAAAATCGGAGGAATTTGGAAACTTGTTCGCCACAGCTTCGGAGAAGATTGACGAAAGAACTCGATGAGATCGACGTAGGAGTGAGGAAGCAGGTTCACCGTCAATGGACGCTGCTCTGTCTTCCCGCCGATCGATGCAGATTGGCCGTCGATTGACGGAGGGTCGCGGGCAGAACAAATCTTTTTTGATTTCTTAAGATAAACACATATCTAACTCCTAGATATGGTAGGATTCATCCACCACATCTATATAAGGCCTGAAGAATTCGAAAATCAGAGGAGAGCAAGAGAGAAGAGAATTAAATTGAGAGAAACATCACAAGAAAGAAGAAGAAGAAGATCATTGCTTTGAAGATTGAATTTGGTGGGAAGATTCAGTTTTCTTATTCATCTTTTCTTGTCTTGTTCATTGTCTATGATGATTAAGACTGGGATTATGTGTAACTAATTTTCTTCTCAGATTAAAGGTTTTCAAACTATCAATGTATGCATGTTTTAATTAATTGAAGTTATTTTTCCTTTCCCTCACAGTTTGTGAAATCTGGTTTTATTCTTAATCTTGAGTATGTTGGCCAGATCTTAGGATTACATAGTCGAGAATTAGAGACGTAACTGTAATAGTTTTCAATGGAAAGATATTTTCACAATATAATTTAATTTCTTGTCGTAATTGAAGGAAATAGATTGTAGGGATAAATCCGTAGAACTTTAGGAGTTAGTTAATTAATCTTGAGACCGACATGAGATAGATAATTAATTAATCTACTTTATGAATTGTCCAACAAAGAAGTTCATAATAGCTTTCTGATGTTCCACTGTGTAGAGGATTTAAAATTGGAAAATAATCAATTTGTTTATGCATGTCATACTTGATAGGGAGAAAAAGCCTAGAATTTGTACTTCTCATCCATTAGTTTTTCTTAAGTAAACTTATTTTCAAAATTGTTTTCTTGAGATAATTAAGTTTCGAAACCTTTTAATTTTTGTTTTACCTATCCAGTACTTTAGGAACTCTTAAGTTAGTACTTAGGATTTTTCGTTGCTCCTTTCCCTGAGGGATCGATAATTTTATTTGCCGCTATATTATTAACTTTGCTAAGTCGCGGGTTAAAAATATACGCGATCAAACTCCGATTTCTAATGCACCTTATCGTATGGCGCCCAAGAAGTTACAAGAATTGAAGGTGCAGTTGCAAGAACTCCTAGATATGGGATTTATCCAACCGAGCATTTTGCCATGGGGAGCTCTGGTCCTATTTGTTAAGAAGAAAGACGGGTCTATGAGAATGTGTATAGATTATCAGGAGTTGAACAAGTTGACTTTGAAAAATCGTTATCCTTTGCCTAGGATTGATGATTTGTTTGATCAACTTAATGGAGCAAGCACATTCTCCAAAATAGATCTTCGGTCAGGTTATCATCAGTTCAAGATTAGAAATGAAGATATACCAAAGACAAAATTCAGAACGAGATATGGTCAATACGAGTTTGTGGTGATGCCATTCGGACTTACAAATGCTCCTGCTGTGTTCATGGATTTAATGAATCAAGTTTTTCATCCTTATCTCGATAACTCTATGTTGGTATTTATCGACGATATTCTTATATACTCGAAGAATGAGAAGGAACATGAGCAGCATTTAAGAACAATATTAAAAACTCTAAGAGAGGAGAAACTATATGCTAAATTCAGCAAATGCGCCTTTTGGTTGAGGGAAGTGACATTCTTGGGTCACATTGTATCAGCAGATGACCTCAAAGTAGATCCCGCTAAGATACAGACGGTGATGGAATGGAAATCACCTACCACGCCGAATGAAATTTGCAGTTTCCTCGGATTGGCGGGTTACCACCGAAGATTCATTGAAGGTTTCTCGAAGATTGCTAAACCTATGACGCAATTGCTCCAGAAAGGTACAAAGTTAATATGGATAGAAGAGTGTGAGGAGAGTTTTCAGAAATTAAAGCGTCTTCTGACCACAACGCCAGTTCTAGCCGTACTTGAACCAGAGAAGAATTTTGAAGTTTATACTGATTCATCGAAGAACGGTTTGGGTTGTGTGTTAATTCAAGCCGGGAAGGTGATAGCTTATGCCTCGAGACAAATAAGACCACATGAGGTAAATTATCCTACTCATGATCTTGAGTTAGCAGCGGTGATTCATCCGTTAAAAATTTGGAGGCACCATCTTTACGGAGTTAAATGTGCAATATTTACGGATCATAAGAGCTTGAAGTATTTCTTTGAGCAGAAAAACCTGAATATGAGGTAAAGAAGATGGCTAGAGCTAGTCAATGATTATGACTTGACTATTATTTATCACCCAGGCAAGGCGAATTTAGTTGCTGATGCCTTGAGCCGGAAAAGGGAAGCTCAACTTGGTTGTGTATTGACTAGAGAAGACAGTTTGATAAGATATTTTGAGAAATTTTGTTTGGAGGTTATTTCACCATCAGTGAGATGTGGATGTGAGGTAGCCGCTTTAACCGTTGTGCCAGATTTGAGGCAGAGAATCATTGAAGCTCAAAGGGCTGACGCGAAAATTGAGAAGTTGCGTCAGAAAATCAGAGTTAAGCAGATAAGCGAGTATAGAGAAGTGCCTGATAATGCGTTGATGTTTAGAGACAAAATTATGGTGCCAAACAAAGAGGAATTATGGAACAAGATCATGAGTGAGGCCCATGATACACCGTATACCGCTCACCCAGGGAGCACAAAGATGTATCAAGACTTGAAGATTACATATTGGTGGGGCGGTATGAAAAAGGATGTAGCTTTATTTGTGAAAAAATGTCTAGCATGTCAGCAGGTCAAAGCTTTACATCCGCGGCCTTACAAAAAATTACAGTCGTTAGACATACAAGAGTGGAAATGAGAGCATATGGCCGTGGACTTTGTCACAGGATTACCGAAATCGCAGAGAGAAAATACAGCAATATGGGTAATAGTGGATAGACTAACGAAGAGTGCTCACTTTTTGCCGATCCGAGTCACTTATGGGTCAAATAAGTTGGCTCAACTATACGTCTGAGAGATTGTCAGAGTGCATGGAGTGCTGTAACAATTATGGCTCACAGAGATGCAAAATTTACGTCTCATTTTTGGATTAGTCTACAGCAAGAGTTGGGAATGAACTTGAGTTTCAGTACAACGTTTCATCCCCAATCAGATGGCCAGACAGAGCGGACTATTCAAATGCTTGAAGATATGCTAAGAACAGTGGTTCTGGATAGAGGAGTGAGTTGGGAGCCAATCTTACCACTGATCGAGTTTGCTTATGATAACAGTTACCAGGCGATGATCGGAATGGCCCCATATGAAGCCTTGTATAAAAGAAAGTGTCGCTCACCATTTTCTTGGGACGAAGTGGGTGAAAGACAAGTTCTTGGGCCTGACACGATCAGAGAAATGATTGATGTTGTCCGTCAGATTCGGGAAAGGATTAAAGAAGCTCAGAGCTGACAGAAATCTTATGCGGATACTTGAAGAGCTGAACTGCAGTTTGAAGTTGGTGATAAGGTATTCTTGAAAATGTCGCCATAAAAAGAGGGATCATCAGATTCGGAGTTAAGGGTAAGCTACGACCTCATTTCGTAGGACCCTAGGAGATATTGGAGCGTATAGGCCCATTAGCTTATCGCTTAGCTTTACCCCGAGCATGGGTAATGTGCACAATGTATTCCACATGTCGCAATTAAGGAAATATGTATATGATCCGAAGCATGTGATAAGTCAAGAAGAAATTGTTCTAAATTTAGACTTGCATTATGAAGAAAAACCAGAAGCTATTTTGGATCACAAGATGCAGGAATTGAGAAATAAGACGATATCATTTGTGAAGATCTTGTGGAGACACTACGATTCGAGGAAGCAATGTAGGACTTGGAAGATAAGATGCGGAATAGATATCCAGAGCTTTTTGTAGCACCCTAGCAAATTTCGGGACAAAATATTTGCACGGTGGGGTGAATGTATGATATGTGCGTAAAATGACCTATAGTTCAATGTTTGAGCATGCATGTTTGTGCCCATTCTACTCCCATATCATATGCATTTTGCTTCTTTTTGTTGTGTTTTTGTATTTTTTGTGTTTCGGATGGTGTAGGTTAAGTTTTGAGCATAAATCAGCATTTTTGGCTAAGTTTTGGAGGAAAATCACTTGTGAGGGTCTAGATCTTGACTGAGCCTGATTTGACTCTAACGATCCTGAGCCAGACAAAGGCTGAGCTCGACTTATCCTGATTTGGCTCGAGCAATCCTGGCAGGACAGATGCAGAGCTCGACCGATCCTGGCAAAACAGAGGAAAATCCCGATCGAGCCAAATCCATCCCGGGCGATCTTGATCGGGAATTTTTGGCAGTTTTCTCTATTTCAAGTCATCCCGGCCGATCTTGGCTCGGGCGATCTGAGGCTCTGCCAACTCATTGAAAAAAGGGGGAAACTTGAAATTGGTAGGAACTTTTTAAAACTTTTGTCACTTTAACTCAAAAATTAGTTAGATTCTCTCTTAAATTCCATCCTCCATTTCCTTCTAAACTTCATCCAAGGTGTCCAAGTGTGAGATCCACTCCAAGAGGTGATGATTTGAGAAGATCTAGGGTAGATCAAGTGCAAGTGCATCAAATTGGGGAAGAATTTCATTTTGCCTTTCCAATTATGATGGATTGCTTTTCATTTCACTTTGTATTGAACAAATTGGAAGGTATGGAGCACTAAACCTCTTGTGGATGTTGATTGGAGTGAAAATGTGAAATGCTTAGAAGGAATTTTGCATGTTTACCTTCCTATGTGTGTTTGAATCATACTAGAGCTCAATCTCATTCACCTAGGTGTAGGTAATAGCCAGCGTAGGTGATAATTGACGTGAATACTGCAGCCAATACGCAAGTAGAATTATTGTGAATAGTATGAATTCTTGTGTTCCTTGATCCAATCCATGTGCGGAGATAGGGCGAGAATCTACGGTCTAAAAGGAGTGAACTAGGAATCGATAACGTGACTGTTTGAGATTGCTAGGATCATCTACAGTTAACTCGCCGTGATAAGGGGTAAGCTACCTTAGAGTGGATTGCTTAAACACATAAGAATTAAATTGAGTTTGCATCATAATTTGATCTATTTGGATCACATAGGAATTCTAATCAACATCCACTCTTTTCTCATTGTTGTATTTGTTACTTCTTTCTACCTACCTTGGAAGTGAATCAATTGTGTTTTTGATTGGATTTTGGATAAAGGACGTGATAAGCTCATAATTATACTCACTTATCTATATTTTTCTCCATTGTTTCAAGTGCATTATGTTATGTTTTTACTTATTATTGTGCATGAGTCTACTTTAGAGGGTGTTATGCCTTTGATGGGTGAATTTTGCAGGTTTTAGGCCAAATCCAATGGAAACTCGTACCGAAAGCAGCATATGTTCAAAGGAACAGTCACGAATTCTTCCACAAATAGAATCTTAGCTAATGGAGCACATGGATGGAAAGATCTTTGAGTTAGCTTTCCAACGCAACTGGAATCGGGTCAATCGGAGTTCGGGAGCAAAAGTTATGGCCAAAACCGTGAGACTGCGCAGACAGATGTTTCTGTGTCGAGAGACAGGATTTGTGTCGACCAAAACAGAGGTCAAAACTCCGGAAACTTGTGATCCGCAATCCTGTCGACCAACAGGATTTGTGTCGATCGACACGGAGGCCCGAAAAGACTGTTTTGGGCCTATTTTGGCAGTTTTTGCTATTTTTACTCAATACTCTAATTAGGTCTTTTTCCCCCTCTATAAATATGAACTCTTAGGCACGAAATTTAGGTTGTTTTACCTTGGATTTACATTGAGCTTTGGAGTTTTTCAAGACATTGAAGGTTCCTCTTTAATTGTAAGCCAATTAATTTAATATTTATTTACTTTCTAGTCATGATTTGTGGCTAGAACCCTAAACAGTTTCTAGGGTTATGATTTCTTTTCTGATGCATATCTAATTGATATCAACTCTTGAAGCATGGTTTAATTCTCTGATTTAATTTAATAATCTAGATTAAAAGAAGGACCGAGAGGTGAATTGAGATCTAGGTTTATAGTTAATAATTGATGGATCGAGAGATGAAAATTATTAATAGGAAGAAAGAATTTATTGTGTTTGTTTTCAGTCCAACCAAGAAGAAACATACATAGGAATAATTAGATAATTATTAGATTGATTAATTTGGTGTTCTGGAGACCGAGAGGAGATAGTCACTAATTAATAATCTAGGATTTAATTGCCTGACAAGGAATTTAATCCACAAAAATCTATGTTTTTCCCCATTGCTGAGTTGATTGATATTTGCATGTTGATGATTAGATAATCTACCCTAGGATCTGTGCTCTCTTTAATTGTTTTGAAAACCCTTTATTTTCGGCATTGTTATCTTTCAATTCCAACAAAATCCCTTTTCAAATTCCCTCAAACATTTATGGTTTATTAATCATAGCTAGTACTTTGGATTTATCATTGCACAGTCCCTGTGGGATCGACCACCTTAGGGTGTAAAAATTTATTTGGCAAACCGCTAAACTGCAGTTATCAAATTGGCGTCGTTGCCGGGGACTGTCAAATTTATCTGAATATTAGTTTATTTTTAGATCTGATGGATTGAGGATGTATATTTATTTTATTGTTATTTCCTGTTTTATTTTCATTTTTGAAAGTTTTCTGGTTTTGATTTCGTTTTTGGTGTGTTGATTTTGATTTTTGGTGTTTGATTTTCGTGATTGTTCTTGTTCAATTTTTCTGGTTTTCGGCCTCTATTTCGACCAACAGAATCTTTGTCGATCGAAACAGGCGCAGAAAATACCCGTGTCGATCGACAGCCTCTTTGTCGATCGACACAGTGTCTGATTTCCTGTTTTTCTTTATTTTTGTCGCGGGTTTATGAACACAAGGGCCCATGGCAAGCCCCTCGAGACTTTTGACCCAGAAATTGAGACCATCATTAGAAAAAGGAAGGGAAAAGCCAAGCAAACCACTGAGACCATCATGGCAAGTCCGAGTTATTCCGATGGGGGAACTGAGACCGACCAGCCATTGATTACTCTGGAGAACGCCACACTGTTGGTCCATAAAGTCAATCACATGAAGGATGTCATGAGGCAACTCCTGGAGGAAAGGGAAGAAGAAAGGCGCGAGGCCGAAAGAATAGACAGAGAGAGAGCCCGGAGAGTGGATTCCGATGACGAGGATCCCAATGCTATGGACAAGAAGTACAGACCGCAGCTCGGAAATGAGGAATTTGTTATTGGCATCACCGCCAATAACTTTGAACTCAAGACCGGTCTTATTCAGATGGTTCAGCAGAACTAATTTGGAGGCCGCGCAGTTGAGGACCTATACACTCACCTCAGGATGTTCGTTGAGGTGTGTGACCCCATCAAGCAGAACGGAGTCTCTCAGGATGTGATCCGGCTTTGTTTGTTCCCCTTCTCACTTAGGGATCAGGCACAGTCATGGTTCACCGCTTTGGATTGCACCAACATTCAGACATGGGCTGATCTTCGGATAGAGTTCCTCAGTGCATTCTTCCCGCCGTCAGTAATTATTCAGAGAAAGATGGAGATCCTGCAGTTCCACTATAGGATGGATGAGACTCTCTTCGAGGCATGGACCAGGTTCAACGAGCTACTGAGGAGTTGTTCGGGCCATGGAGTCGTTACTGAGGAGCAGGCCCACATCTTCTACAGAGGTTTGACTATGGAGAGCCAGAAGATGGTGGATTATGCAGCTAGAGGTTCATTGATGAGCAAGTCACCGGAAAAGGCTCTGAAATTGTTCAAGAAGATGGCCCTACATGATCAACAATGGGGGAATCCAAGAAGGCCACAGATCCGATCTTTTGAGGCAAAGGAGGATGACAAGCTGAAGAAGGAAGTTGAGAGACTGACCGGGGAGGTACAAAAACTGACTTCTAATGCTACTTGTGTTTCTGTTGCACAGGTTGACCCCGTAGCTGATGTGAACTTCATGCACCGAGGAGGTTATCAGAACCAATACCGGCAAGGGGGATATCAGCATTACCACCCGAGACCTCACCCCGGATTTTCATACTCTCAGCCAAATGCCGCCGAACAGCCACCTCCGGATTTTGAGGTGCAAGATGGTGAAGTTGTGGAAAAGAAGAAGGAAACCCTTGAAGAAGTGCTCAAGAATTTCATCGAAGCTTCAGACCACAGAGTGGGGAAAGTTGAGAAAGAGGTGGCAGGACTGACTTCCAAGGTGGATCTACTCGGCAAGCACGTCAAGATCATCGAGACTCAAGTGAGCCAGATTGCTACCACTATCGGGATGCAACATACTCTGGGAAAGATTCCCAACACCACCGAGGCAAATCCCAAAAATCAGAAAGACTGCAAAGCTGTGAAGTTGAGGTCCGGAAAGAGCTACACAGGTCCGAGCATGCCCCAAAGCAAGTTTGGGGGGGGGGGGGGAAGAAGAAGCAGACCTAGTAGCTCCGACCTCTGTTTCGATCGACAGGAATCCTGTCGATCGACACAGAGGTCCAGAAGAGGCAATCGACACCAATTCAGAAGAAGAGATTGACAGAGCTGTAGAGGGTGTGTCGACCGACACACCCCCTGTCGATCGACAGGCAGTCCAGACTTCAGGCCAGTCGACACATCAGCACTCTCAGCAGCATTCCTTCACTTCCAAGGCTGCCAAGACACCTCCGATGTCGTTCCCTCAGAGATTCGCCAAGCAGAAGGAGGATTCCAAGTTCTCGCGCTTTGTCGAGAACTTGAAGAAAGTAAGTATTAATTTACCACTGATTGAAGCTCTCTCTGAAATTTCAGGTTACATGCTCTATCTCCGGAAGCTGATGAGTGAAAAGAAACATTTTGTGGAGAATGCGACTGTGAAGCTTCATGTGCAGTGCAACATGGTCCTCCAAAAGAAGATGCCAATCAAAAGAAGTGATCCAGGGTGCTTCACCATTCCAGTAGAGATCGGGGGAATTTCATTCGAGAAGGTGTTGTGCGACACTGGTTCCAGCATCAACCTTATACCCTACTCTATCTATCAGCACCTCAAGATTGGAGAACTGAGGCCGACTACTATCACTTTGCAGATGGCGGACCGATCTGTGTCCCGCCCAAAATATATTATAGAGGATGTTCTCATTCGTGTGGGTCATCTAATTTTTCCTACAGATTTTGTAGTCTTGGACATGAAAGAAGATGGAAGCACACCATTGATCCTAGGAAGAGAGTTTCTTGACACAAGCGCTGCTTTAATTGACTGCCGCGGAGGAGAGATCACCCTCCGAACCAATGAAGAGAAGATCACATTTCAGCTTGACAGAAGCCGGCAGAAATCTGAGTGCTTCAGGATTACTTCCAGAGATGAGGCTGATGATGAGGATGAAGAGGAAGATGAAGGACTGACTGAAGAAATCAAAGAAGACCGTGCCGCTCAGAGATGGGAGCGAGGGACCGAGACGACAAAATTTTCAATTACACCGTCTCAACTCGAGCTCACTATTGTCATCCAAGACCGGTGGGTTTTTATGGTGGACTCAAAAGGGAGGCGAGAGCGATCTAGCCCGCCTTGGTTCTGAAAACAGGTATCGTCGAGCTACGACGTTAACTAAAGCACTTGTTGGGAGGTAACCCGACTTTTATTTATTTTTATTTTAATTCCTTTCAAATTTCGTAATTGTTTATTGTTATTTTCTGCCTTTACTTTGTTTTTGGTTTTGTTGTTCAAATTAAAAAAAAAAGAAAAAAAAATAATTTGGAGGAATCGCCTCTGTTTCGATCGACAGACCGGTTGTCGATCGACACAGAGGCATGGCGCACGGAGAACACTTCGATCGACAGAAGTAGGAGTCGATAGAAGGCTCTGTGTCGATCGACACAGAGTGCCAACATCACCAAATCTTCATCGCGCAGCGCTGAATTCCTCGGGTGGATAAAAACGTCGATGTCTGAGATCGACAGTCCAGTACAGTTCTGTTTCTTGTCTGATTTTCAAACTTTTTCTTACTCTCGGAGTTCGAAATAAGTTTGGGGGGATGTGGACAAGAAATTCGAACTTTCTATCCTTTACTTGCTTTATTTTTTTTATTGCATTTATTTGATTAGGTGTGTTTAAGTTTTTGCCCAAATAAAAAAAATATAGATATTATGTGAGAAAAATCTTTAAGTAATTGAACCCTCTTATAATATATGCAATGTTTGGAATCAACCTTTGATTAGTTGAGTTGATTTCAATTGTGGTTGATTTGCCTATGAATGTAGAATACCGCGTGATAGGGTCTAATTGAAACTTATACTTGCATGATGTTTGAGTGGATTGAAGTTGACTAAGGAAGAATTTTTGAACCCAAGTGAGATTTGAGCCTTTATTTGTTCATGAGAGATTCGCATGTATGTTTTCGTTTCTCTAGAACTTGCTTTTGTTCTTATTTGAGACTGCATAGTGTGCACAATGATAGAAAATGATCTTAGGGCATCTTTGTTAGTCAATTAAACACTGTCCCTTATTATGTTTTATCCCTAGATTAACCCCTTTGAGCCTGTTACTTTTTCTTTCTTGGTCTATGAGATAAGGAAAACATTGTAGTTATGTCTTGTCTATGAGATAGTGTTAGGAAAAAGGTGAATTGTATCCTGTCTATAGGATTTGGGTGAAATAAGGGTAATTGTTATAAGCTCAAATCATTAAATAAAATTTTTAAGAGCATAAAAGGACTAGGAAAAAAAAAAGAGAAGAGAAAAAAAATAGAGCCTTGATTTGATTGTAGAATTTAAGGAGAATGGTAGATGTTCATAGAAGGTGAATTAAGATTGATAAGGTGAACGCACTTAGTTGATTTTGAGTCACTTGGCTATTTTTCCCTACCTTTCACAAAAGCCTTTATTACAACCCTTTCAAAGTCCTTTTTGATTCTTGAATTGTGTGCGCAAATAAGCAGTGGAGATTTTAGAACTCTTGCAAGCCTATGGTAGAAATTTCTTCATACATGTTGTGAGTGCTTTCGTTTGAAACCCAAACACTTGAGTGATTGAGCGATACACTTTCCCGTGAGTCTTCCGAAGTTGATGAATGTCTTATCTCTTTCAATTGTTTGTGTGATGTGGATTGATGAACCTTGATTGTGATGAATCTTGTGAGGCAATGCACTTTTAACTGCTTGAGATTTCTTTCTTCTTTTCTTCGATTGAGGACAATCTAATATTCAAGTTTGGGGGGTTTGATAAGCTCATAATTATACTCACTTATCTATATTTT
Organism: Plectranthus barbatus; assembly: GCA_026898455.1. Classification (NCBI taxonomy): domain Eukaryota; kingdom Viridiplantae; phylum Streptophyta; class Magnoliopsida; order Lamiales; family Lamiaceae; genus Plectranthus; species Plectranthus barbatus. Next base: position 233,718 of record JAPKLW010000416.1, read on the forward strand.
TCTACATTGTTTCAAGTGCATTATGTTATGTTTTTACTTATTATTGTGCATGAGTCTACTTTAGAGGGTGTTATGCCTTTGATGGGTGAATTTTGCAGGTTTTAGGCCAAATCCAATGGAAACTCGTACCGAAAGCAGCAGATGTTCAAAGGAACAGTTACGACTTCTTCCACAAATGGAATCTGAGCTAATGGAGCACATGGATGGAAATATCTTTGAGTTAGCTTTCCAACGCAACTGGAATCGGGTCAATCGGACTTCGGGAGCAAAAGTTAAGGCCAAAACCGTGAGACTGCGCAGACAGATATTTCTGTGTCGAGAGACAGGATTTGTGTCGACCAAAACAGAGGTCAAAACTCCGGAAACTTGTGATCCGCAATCCTGTCGACCGACAGGATTTGTGTCGATCGACACGGAGGCCCGAAAAGCCTATTTTGGGCCTGTTTTGGCAGTTTTTGCTATTCTTACTCAATACTCAAATTCGGTCTTTTTCCCCCTCTATAAATATGAACTCTTAGGCACAAAAATTATGTTGTTTTACCTTGGATTTACATTGAGCTTTGGAGTTTTTCAAGACATTGAAGGTTCCTCTTTAATTGTAAGCCAATTAATTTAATGTTTATTTACTTTCTAGTCATGATTTGTGGCTAGAACCCTAAACAGGTTCTAGGGTTATGATTTCTTTTCTGATGCATGTCTAATTGATATAAACTCTTAAAGCATGGTTTAATTCTCTGATTTAATTTAATAATCTAGATTAAAATAAGGACCGAGAGGTGAATTGAGATCTAGGTTTATAGTTAATAAATGATGGATCGAGAGATGAAAATTATTAATAGGAATAAAGAATTAATTGTGTTTGTTTTCTGTCCAACCAAGAAGAAACCTACATAGGAATAATTAGATAATTATTAGAATGATTAATTTGGTGTTCTGGAGACCGAGAAGAGATAGTCACTAATTAATAATCCAGGATTTAATTGCCTGACCAAGGAATTTAATCCACAAAAATCTATGTTTTTCCCCATTGCTGAGTTGATTGATATTTGCATGTTGATGATTAGATAATCTGCCCTAGGATCTCTGCTCTCTTTAATTGTTTTCAAAACCCTTTATTTTTGGCATTTTTATCTTTCAATTCCAACAAAATCCCTTTTCAAATTCCCTCAAACATTTATGGTTTATTAATCATAGCTAGTACTTTGGATTTATCATTGCACAGTCCCTGTGGGATCGACCACTTTAGGGTGTAAAAATTTATTTGGCTAACTGCTAAACTGCAGTTATCAGGATGATTTTGATTGTTGATTTCATTATTGTTCTAGTTTAGTTTATGTTCATGCCTAGCTTATTAAACAAACTCAACGAGTTTATATTTTCCTAGCTATAAGATTCCATACATCTAGAGAGTATTCCATAGGGCGAAGTGAGTAAGTTCCTTGGATTGATATTTTATTACTTGGTTACATTGAATTTGAACAATCAATTTTAGTGTCGTCAAGTTTTTGGCGCCGTTGCTGGGGAACTTGTTTAGTAGGTCTGTTGGGAAATTATTTCTGAATCTCCCTTAGGACTATATTGCAAAAGGTTTTGTTGGATCAAACCTTAGTAGATGGTTGATCATTGTTGAACATTAGCATAGTATAGCAACTCTTGTAATGTCCTGTATAGGGTAAATATTGAGTTGTAATAGAATAGATTAATAAAAGCACTTCCAGCAAACATCAGAGAATGCTAAAGAAGGAAGGAAGCTAGTGGTAGCAGAATGCTGAGGAGTCAGCATTTGCTAACACATCGCAGATTGCTAAAGGCGTTAGCAATCAAAGGTAGCAGAAAAGCAATTGCTGCGCAGATAGCATCTTTTCTAGCAGAATGACAAAAAAAACTAGCAGACCGTTCCGGAGAAGCTCAGCAAAGCAAAGACAACGGCTGCTACACCGTCACTCTGACCAACCAATGCGCGAGGACTGGACCTGTCAGAAGTAGGTCGGAAAAGCCTGTACAGAGTCAGAGAAAGTTGGTGAAATTCTACCTGCATTTAGTTGAAAGATCCGTTGTGTCTAACGGACATAGATATTCAAGTTTCGAATTTCCAACTATAAAAGACAAGTCAAAAGGAAGAGAGGAAAGCTGCTCACTTTGATACATGAACAAACACTCGAGAGATTCCAAAAGACAAAAAGGCAAAAAGCTTGAGAGCAGTCTGTTGAAAGGCACGACTTAAAGACATTGAAAGCCTTCAACAACCTGAGTGTCCTCATTGTACGTCTGACACTCATATGAAAGATTCTTGACTTGATTCAAGAATCTTCAATCATTGAGATCACTTCCTTTATTGGAAGCATCCAACAATCAGTTCTTTGTAAATGAATTGATTAGGATTGGCAGTTAAGCTTCAATCGAAGGATAGTTCAGAAGGAACTTTAAACCTTTCAAAGGTGGTTAAGGCAAGTTTGATGAAGGTGCACCATTGACTCAGCCGGAGCCACACCTGAGAAGTCTGGGGTATCGGAAGATAGCCGTGAAGTAGCCAGCTCGATAGATAACTACCTGCTTTACTGGAAAGGCAACTCTTTGTACACCGTATACTTTTTTAGTGAAATTATTAGCGAATTGGCTAAAGATTGGACGTAGATCATTTGATCGAACCACTATAAACCTTGTGTCATTGCTTTACTTATTGTTTTATTGATTACTGTGCAATTGTGATTTGAAACCTAGCAACGGAGTTGCTAGCGTATATTTGCAATACAACTTAAGTAAACTCGAACAAAACCCTCTTTGATAATTACTTTAAGTGCAAGTGAAAATAATAATATTCCGCTGCATTTCGTGTTTGTATTTTATTACTACCACGACGACTCTGATCTCAGGGACCAACAAGTGGTATTAGAGCAGGAGGTTGAAAAACTGACTGCTTCTGAGTCGCTTAGGACCTAGATCCTAGTTTTCCTTGCGTTATTTGTGTTTGTGTCTGACGAAGCTCGGGTGAAGATAATCAAAATGACGAATCATGCTCTTCCAAAGTATAACAAGGATGGGTTTGAAAGCTTGAAAAAGAAGGCCATGATCCAGCTTCAGAGCATTCACCCAGAGATGAGGGACATACTTGAGAATGGACCTATTGAAATCTTGAAGGTTAACACAGCACCACCTGGACCTCCTGATGGTCCACCTCGTCCTGAGATGGTGATAAAGCCCTCTAAGGAGCGGACCCTGGAAGACAAAAAGAGGGGACAACTGGAGTATGTCGCCATGAAGCTAATCATGAATTGTCTACCTCCCTTGATGGCTGAAAAAACCCTAGACTATAACTCAGCCAAAGATATATGGGAGTACGTATGTGAGAGCTCTAAGGAATCGGAGCAAATGAAGCAAAATAAGCTCCAAGTAGATGTAGACAAATATGAGTCATTCGCTATGGTTCGTGGTGAAACCATTCAATTAATGGAAGAAAGGTTAAACACAATCATAGAAGAGCTCAAAAATGTGGGCAAGGTTGATAAGTCCCTTTAGGAGTTATTATTTTAGTGTTTTATAGGTGTCTTTTATGTTCTTCCGAGTGTTTCTAACCCGTTTTAAGTTGTTATTGTGTTGTATTTACCATTGTTTGCATTTTATGTCTTCTTTAGTTGTGTTTTGATGTTTTTAGTTGTTTTGCAAGGAAAATGAGTGAGGTTAACCAGGTTTCATGCCAAATAAGTGAAGAGCAATCCGCTGAATGTTATGCTGCAGCAAAGGTCTATCACAAAGGGGAAATGAATAACAAAATTATATCCAAGCTTAACCCCAGAAGTGACTGGTTTGTCAAGATGACAAGCTTAAGTGAGATGGATCTTAGTAATATGCCTACAACCAAAGTTTTCTCACAATTAAAGGCTCATGAGTTCATTATTCAGCAGTCAAAGAAAAACAAGGCTGCTATAGTGCATCCTAATGCAACAAGTGCTGGAACTCAAGAGGATGTAGCATATTTTGTCAAAAAGGATGGAAACAAATGGAAATCTCCCAGGAAACCATTCCATAACCAGGAGAGACTAGCAGTACCAGCAATACCAGCAAAGGAGACTCCTTCAACTTCTAGCTCGAACTGTGAGGATCAAAAGATAAGTGAGCTGGAGGAGCAGATGAAGAAATTACAGAAGTTGATTTTGGAAGCGAAGACTGGAAAGGAGGCGAAGGCAGCCTCAACTCAGCGCTCTACTGAGAAAAAGACCAGGACGTGCTTTCAATGTCAATCTCCTGATCACCTGAAGCACGATTGTCCGAGGGTGAGTCTTGAAGAGAGAGAATGCATTCGTCAAAGATTTGAAAGACGAGCTGTTTGAGCAGTGACAAAGGCGTTGCTAACGCGGACATAAGTTCTAGATATTCCTGACAACGAAGAGGAATACTATCCTACAGACGAAGAGGAGGAGGCACTGATGGTCTTTATGGCAAGAATCGTTGAGGATGGTGAACCATCTGCTGAAGCTGAGCAGCCTACTGAGTCGGCTCTAGCAGTCGACAATCAGGAGGTAATACCTATTGCTAACACTTCAAGCTCAGCACACACACTTGAATCGGAGGAATCCTTCCTAGATTCCGAGGAAGATTATCTTACAAAGCTTTCATTAGAACTTTCAAAAGTATACACCTTGAAAAATGCAATCGTGAAGGATATTACCTCACTCAAACAAAAAGTCATATCCCTGATCGATGAAGTCGAGAGGCTAAGGTCCAATAGTGAGGATTTATCAAAACTCAGAGCTGAATTTTCTGAACTTTCTGAAAATTTCAAAAATCTTGAAAATGAAAATTTGGTTTTGAAAAATAAGGCTAATGAAAAGTGTATTTGCAAATATACGACAAGTCAGGATATTTTAAATAACCTGGTTAGCCGACAGAGACGTCATGGTGACCGATCTGGAATAGGGCACAGTCGTAGTAGTGATACAAAAACTTTGAAGCAAACCAAGAGCATTAATTTTGTTTCTGCGAGAAAATTATTTGCCGATGGTAAAGGCACGAACAAAATGTTTGCTGAATCGTCAACTGCTAGGACGAACGCTAAGCAGATTACTCAGCAGAATGTCAAACAGACTGCTGGACCCAAGCAGAGCGTCAAGCACAATGCTAGACCTCAGCAAAAAGTCAAGCAGACTGTGAGACCTCAGCATAGTATCATAAGATATGCTGGATCTCAGCAAAGTACTTATCAGAAGTCTGCTAAGCAGATGTATTCAGCAGAATCAAGGACGAAGGCTGAGCATTATGTTTCAAATGCTAGGAAGCCAAATTCTAACTATGCTCGGGGTAAGCAGATTGCATATCACTCAGTGAAACCCCAATACCATCATTACACACCACATAGGAGAAACACCTATGTGATACCTGAGTCCGGTTATGTATATCATCAAAGGACGATGAAGTCAAAGAAGCACAACACACAACCACATGCATACACACATCAAAAGGTTGAGGAGGTTGTCAAGAGTGATCTCAAAGAAAAAACCTTGAAGATTACTAAAATGTGGGTTCCGAAAGGAGCAATGACTCAAGCTAATCCTTCAAGACCCGATGCTAAACGGGGACCTAAATCAACCTAATTCTTTTTGCAGGATCAGGATTCAAAGGGAAAGACATCAGGCATGTCAAACAAAAGGATCCTGGACAGTGGTTGCTCGGTGCATATGACGGGGGACGAGAAGTTGTTCTCAGACATTCAGAAATCATATGGTCCTTCTGTCGTATTCAGAGATAATAGCAAAGGCAGAGTACTTGGCAGACGATGTATAGAGCATAATGGGCTAAGAATTGTCAACGTTGCTCTTGTATCCAACCTCAAGCACAACCTGCTAAGCATAAGCCAGCTATGCAAAAACGGGTATACTGTATCATTTGTTCATTCTGGTTGCTCTATTACTGACAATGTTACAGGGGAAGTGAAACTTCGAGGAATCAGAAAAGGTGGCCTGTATGTTGTCGACTGGCAAAGTGGCCAACAACATTCATGTTTCTTAGCCTTGAGCAAGGAGGAAACCACCTGGCTATGGCATAAGAGGTTAAACCATTTGAATTTCAAAACCATTAACCATATTGCCAAAAATGAGCTTGTTGAAGGTCTACCTGCTGAGACATTCCGCAAAGAAGGTGAATGCAATGCTTGCCAACAAGGGAAGCAGACCAAAGCATCATTTCGTAGCAACCCAGAGAAGGCTACCTCAAACAGGATCCTTGAGCTATTGCACATGGATCTATTTGGACCGGTCACTCAACCCACTGTAAGTAGAAAGATATATACTCTTGTGGTGGTCGATGACTATTCTAGGTATACATGGGTCCATCTTCTTAAAACCAAGGACGAGGTAAAGATCATTCTGCCTGAGCTGATCCTAAAGGGGCAAAACAGTAAAGAGGTTACTGTGAAGAGGATTCGATCAGACAATGGTACAAAATTCTGTAATGGAATCCTCATAGATTTCTGCGCAGAAGCTGGTATTGGCCATGAGAGGTCCACTACTAGAACTCCTCAGCAGAATGGTCTAGCAGAAAGAAGGAATCGGACGCTGAAGGAGGTTGTGCGGTCTATGCTAGTAGACTCTGAATTGCCTACTAAATATTGGGGAGAAGCAGTGATGATGGCCTGTTATACGCAGAATCGGAGTTCTATTACCGACCGATTCAACAAAACTCCTTATGAAGTATATAACGGTCATAAGCCTAATCCAGATCATCTTCCTGCTTTTGGTGCAACATGTTATATCCATAACAACTGGAAGTCAAAGCTTAACACTTTTTCGCCTAAGTCAGATGAGGGTGTACTTCTTGGATATGGTCACCCCACTCAAAAGGGATATAGAGTGTTAAACAAGACTACTGAATTGTGGAAATAACATGCAATGTTATTTTTGATGAATCTACCTTAGTGCGCAGAGCTGTCAAAGAAACTAGGGAGAACAATTATGAGACTAATGACGTTAATGATCAATCGATTCTGAACTCTTTCGAAAATTTACGAATTGATCCGACTAAGTCTATGACTGATTGCAATCCAATCCAGATGCAGTCAGCAGGAGACCAGTGATGCTAACGATCACGCTGAGGCCAACTCCCAACAAGATATCCTTGAATTGCTAGATGATGAAGACGAGGGGATCTCAAACTCTCCTCCTGTTGCTAAAAGAGTGGGTGCTGCTGAAGGTCTTGGCAGAGGAGCTGGTGAGATTCCAGACGCTGAAGTACCTGCTGAAGAGGTTCATGATCCAGAAGTTCCGGTAGCAGACATTCCAGTTGCTGAAGCTCCGATTGCTGAAGGAATTCCTGTTGTTGAAGAACAAAATACTGATAATCCAGATGCTGAGCACCAGGCGGGTGCTGAGGAGAACGTGAGAGCAGATAATGATCGAGAAGGAGAAGGAAATGCTGAAGGGCCAATCAGACCAGCATGGTTGCGCGCTCATTCTCTTGAAGACGTTCTTGAAAATATTAATGATCCCATTCTGACAAGACAAGGCTCCGTGATGTTTGCTTGTTATTTATCTTGTGAGGAACCAACCAAAGTAGAGGATGCTCTTCGAGATCCAGACTGGGTGAACGCTATGCAAGAGGAGCTTGCTGAATTCACTCGCAATCACGTATTGGATCTGGTGGATAGACCAGAGCATCAAAATGTTATTGGAACCAAATGGGTGTTCAAAAACAAGAAGAACGAATCAGGCATGGTGATTAGAAATAAAGCGCGTCTTGTAGCCAAAGGATATAAATAATGCGAGGGCATTGACTATGATGAAACATTTGCTCCATGATACGTGCGTAAAATGACCCATATTTTGATGTGTGTGCATGCTTGTTTGTGGCTATTTTACTTCCGTATCATATGTTTTTGTCGTATTTTGGTTGTGTTTTTGTATTTTTGTGTCTTGAATGTTGTAGGATAGGTTTTGGGCATAAACGAGCATTTTTGGTGGAGTTTTAGAGGAAAATTGCACGTGTTTGGAGTTTGGAGGCGTCGACCGGCCGAGCGGAGCAGGACCGACCGAGCGTGGCGTACAGAGGGCTCGACCGGCCGAGCCATGTTGGACCCGCCGAGCCAGGCCACAGATAGGTGGCTCGGTTGAGCCTGGCCGAGTTTGTCCAGCATTTTGGCGGTTTCCAACTTCGACCGGGCGAGCCATACATCAACCGGGCAATCCGAGGCCCTGTTTGCTTGTCTATAAAAGGGGGAAAGTCAGTTATTTGAAGGGCTTTTGGTCATTTTTCATTAGATCTAGTTAGGAGTTCCCCTAGATTCCAATTTCCATCACGATTTCATCTCAATCCTAGAGTATCAAGGAGATTAGTTCATCAATCCTTGGAGGAGAATTGAAGATCCAAGGTGGTTGATCAAGGCATACAAATCCAATTGGGGAAGATTCCAATCTCTACTTGTCAATTGTAATGGATGTATTTGATTTCAACTTTGTATTGTTACAATTGAGAGTTATGATGTTCTAATTTAATTTGGATGTTGATTTGAGTAAGGATGCATGAAGATTAGGTTTGATAATTGTTTGTTTACTTTCCTTTGAGAGCTTGAATTGCACTAGAACTTGTTCCTTACCTCTTAGGTGTAGGTAATAGCCAACTTAGGAGGTAGTTGACGTGAACGCTGCAGCCAACACGCGGGCGGAATCGTCGTGAATAGTATAGATTCATATGATTTTAGTTCCAATCCATGTGCGGTGCTAGGTCGTAGGGCAATAATTGACTATCTATTTGGAGTGGTCTAGGGCTTAATAACGTGACTGTTTGCAAGTCTTAGCATCATCAACCGTTAGCTCGCCGTGACAAGGGGTTAACGAGTGTAGGGTCGATTGCTCAATCTCCTAGGGATTAAAACGTGTTTACATCAATGATTAACCTAATTGGATTGCATCCACATTCATTTCAACATCCTATCTTCCTAATTCGAGTATTTTCTTGTCTTGGTTTACCGATTTGTGGAAAGAATTGATTGAATGATTATTGTTGGTTTAATTCATTGTTTGTCATATGTTGTTAGCATAGGTTTAAATTGATTGCCTAGGTGATAAAAACTACTCAACAATTCTATTTTGCCTAGCTATAAGACTTTGCCGTAGTATCTCGGTATTCTAGCGGGCGAAGGGAAGAAGGACCTGGATTTGACAAATTTTATTCTTGTGTAGCTAGGAGTTTAATTTGATTGAACTTTTAGCCGCATCAAGTTTTGGCGCCGTTGCCGGGGACTTCATTTAATAGGTTGCTAGATATTGGGGGAAAAGTGAAACTTGTAGGCTAGGTGTTTGTTTTATTGCTTGTGTGAATTTTTGCTTTTAGCTTGTTGTTTGATAGTTGTATTTCATTTGTTTGATCTAGTTGTTTTGGTTTGGTAATTTTGATCTTTTGTGGAGTTGTAGGTTGTTTATGATCACGAGGTCCAAGGCTCGTGAGATTTTGGAGAGGAAAGTACAACAAAGGCAAGGAAATATTGAGATTGATTTGGACATGGCTAATCGAGGAGAGGATACAGTTAGGATAGAAGAGCTAGAAAGACAGATTGAATTGATGAAAGTTTTGCTAAATGAGAGGAATGGTCCTCATAGACCACTTCAAAATCTTTTCCAACCTCCAGGGGAGCCATGACCGGAGGATTCCGGTTAGGAGTAAATGCCACGCAATTTGAGATAAAGCCACAGCTGGTCCAAATTATATAGATTAATCAGTTTGGGGGACATGCAACCGAGGATCCGAATGTGCATATATCTCAATTTTTGGAAATCACAGATACCATAAAGATCAACCAAGTTCCCCAAGACCAAATACGGCTGCGGTTATTCTCATTTTCTTTGAGGGAATCGGCGAGGCATTGGTTCGAAGGTTTAGACAAGTCAAATATTGCCACTTGGGAAGAATTAAGAGAGAAATTTCTATTCAAGTTTTTTTCCACCAAGTTTGACTTTGAAAAGAAGGGCGGATATAACACTGTTTGGGCAAAGGTACGATGAACCTATCTATGAAGCTTGGGATCGGTTTCGAGAGCTTTTACACAAGTGTCCTCAACATGGTCTTCCTAGGAGTCAACAAATTTGCCAATTCTATGGTGGATTGGATTATGAGACGAAAATGTTGATGGATGCATCATCAGGAGGAGTGTTTCTTGAATTGGAAGAGAATGAAGCTTGGGGTTTGATCGAGCGGATAGCTAATAATAGTAGTCAATGGCCAAGAAAAAGGATGGAACCTAAAGCAGTGAAAACAGTGAGAGAAGAAAGTGGGATAGAAATGTTGCGAGATCAAATGGCTTCAATGCAAGAAAAAATGGAGAGGTTGATGTGTGAATTCGAGAGAAAAGGTGATGGATATGGAAGAGATGTATATACTCTGGAAAATCATTTGAGGAGACATCAAGAAATTGAGTATGAGCCATATAGTGGAGACTATTCATTTGACCCATGGAAGGAGGCAAGGTTGTCATCGCAATCTTGGTGGAATGATTCGAATCATTGGTACTTGGAAAAGGAAGAGAAGATACCGGAATTTGAGGAGGACCTTGAGTGGAAGTGTAAAAGAAATGAGGAACTCTTGAAAGAAATTAAGTCACAAGTAGTGTGTATAGCGCATCAATTAAGTCAAAAGGAAGAAGGTCCTCTTGACGGCGCATGTGGAGTCATAACCACTAGAAGTGGGCTTTCTTATGATGGACCGAAGCTTGGGGCAAAAGAAGGTGAAAAGGAAAAGATCGACGGAGGTACTAAGAAGAAGGTTACATTCAAGGAGGAAGAAGAAGTCAAACCAAAGGAAGTTAAAGAGCAAGACGTAACTGTGAAAAAATCTGCGGAGAAAGATGCAATCCCTCTTATGCCTTATCCTCAACGGTTTGAGAAAAGTAGGAAGAACAAGAAGTTTGCTCGATTTCTTGAGCACATGAGCAAGATTCAAATAAATCTTCCATTATTAGAGTAAGTATGGCATTGGTGAATATGAGACGGTGAATTTATTTGAAGAATGTAGTGCTGTGATCCAAAGGAAGATGCCATTTAAAAGGCAAGACCCAGGCAGTTTCACTATTTCGTGTATAATTGGTGGAATTGAAGTGACTCGGGCTTTGTGTGATTCGGGGGCTAGCATCAACCTAATGCCTTTATCTTTGTTGAAGAAATTGGCAATAGGGGAGATTAAGTCCACTACCATGACACTCCAAATGGCCCACCGGTCTTTGTCGTACCCCAAAGGAATTGTGGAAGATGTTTTAGTAAAAGTGCGAGATTTTATATTTCCAGCTGACTTTGTGGTACTTGATATGGAAGATGATGGAGATGTTCCTCTTATTTTGGGAAGGCCGTTTTTGTCTACCGGTGGAGCATTGTTTGACTTGAAAAATGGTCAATTAACTTTTCAATTTGATGGAAGAAAGATCACTTTCTCCTTCCCGGAAGCCATGAAGAGAAGTGTGGAGGATGAGAATGAGGAGAAATGCAATATGATAGAAGTTGTGCAAGGTCAAAGTTTTGAGGAAGGAGATGGACGAGAGCCATTAGAAGAGGTTCTACAAAATTCCATTTTTACAATCAATATGGTTGGTAACAAAGAAGAAGTAAGGGAAGATATTGGGGAGTATGTCCGAGTGTTGGATAATTTTCCTGTTGACCTATTACATGAGGAGGCTAAGTTCTTGGAATTAAGAACAAAATAAGAGGAAGATAGGGCTAAGGAAAGGAAGTTGGAGATGAGGAATAAAGCACCGGAAGTTGAATTGAAGAAATTACCGGATCATTTAAAGTATGCATTCTTGGGAGAAAATGAGTCATATCCAGTGATTATCTCAACCGGACTTTCGGGGTGTGAAATTGAGAAATTGCTTCGTATTTTCAGGATGCATCGGTCAGCTATTGGTTGGCAACTTTCCGATATAAAAGGAATAAGTCCCGCCATTTGCATGCACAAGATACTTCTTGAGGAAACGTGCAAACCTAAACGACAACCTCAAAGGAGGTTGAATCCTATGATGCAGGAGGTAGTGAAGAAAGAGGTGCTTAAGCTGCTTGATAATAATATCATCTATGCTCCGAGTGATAGTGAGTGGGTAAGTCCAACGCATATGGTACCAAAGAAAGGGGGATTTGAAAAGGTGGTAAAGGACAATTGAGAAGTAGTCATGGAGAGATTGACCAAAGGGTGGCGGTTTTGTATCGATTATCGTGCTTTGAATTTAGCTACTCGCAAAGATCATTTCCCTTTACCATTCATTGACCAAATGCTTGATCGACTTGCAGGGCGCTCTCACTATTGTTTCTTGGATGGCTATTCGGGTTACAATTAAATTATGGTGGCACTGGAGGATTGTTGGGAAATATTCCTAAAATCTCCCTTAGGATTTATTTGTAAAAGGTTTTGTTGAATCAAACCTTAGCATTTGGTCGATCATTTGCTGAATTCTAGATAGTCTACCATATCATGTAATGTCCTGTATAGGTCATCTATTGAGTTGTAATAGATTAGCAGACATCAAAGGAAAGCGTTTGCTAGAAGACATGTGTTATTCCTAGCAGACATCGAAGGAAAGCGTTTGCTAGAAGACATGTGCTATTCCTAGCAGACATCGAAGGAAAGCGTTTGCTAGAAGACATGTGCTATTCCTAGCAGACATCGAAGGAAAGCGTTTGCTAGAAGACATGCGCTATTCCTAGCAGATATCAAAGGACAGCGTCTGCTAGAAAACATGCACTAGCAGAATGCTAAGGCTTTAGCATTTGCTAACAAACCCTGAAGAATGCTAGCAGAATAGACGTAAAAGGATCGAGTGTCAACGGAAGCGTTCAGCAAATCAAGAAACAATAGCAGATTGCTAATTAGAATGTGAAAGGCTGAAGCCTTACTGCCGTTCTGACAAAAAGCACATACAAAGGACAAGACTTTCCCAAAGTAGCTTGGAAAGTACAGATCGAGAACAAAAAGTGACTAAACAAGTCTTATCACTCTCGGACAAAAGAGACGTTGTGTCTAACGGATATGGAGATTCAAGATTTGAATCTCCACCTATAAAAGGAATGTTCAAAAGAGAGAATCGACTACTGCTTTTCTCACTTCAGACATTCACGAACACTCAAGCAAGAGATTCCTTTGACAAAGTGAACAAAGTAAAATTAGTCAGTTGAGAGCCTTGTGAAAGAATATTAAAAGCTCTCAACAACCAGAAGTGTCGTTCATTGATTTACTGACACTCCATCGAAGATATTCTTGATTGCATTCAAGAATTCTCAATCATTGGGATTCATTTCTTTTCAGAAAGAATCTAACAGTCGAACACCTGAAAAGGTCTAGACTCAGACGGGCACTTAGCCGTATTCAAGGAAAGTCAGGAAGTGACTATAAAACTTCCAAATCAGGCAAGGCAGGAGTTTCGAAGGTGTGCCCTTGACCCAGCCGAACCAACATCTAAGGATTCAGGTTATCGGAGGATAGCTGTCAAGTAGCCAGGCCGAAAGCTCACTGCCTACTTAACTGTAAAAGGCGAATCCTTGTAATCTGTATACTTACTTAGTGAATTCTTAGCGTATCGGCTAAGGAGTGGACGTAGATCTTTTTGGATCGAACCACTATAAATACTGTGTTCTTTTACAGTTACATTGCTCATAAGATTTGAAACCTAGCAATCATATTGCTAGTGTATAACTGTGAAGAAACTTAATCTATCTCTGAGCTTAACTGATCTTTGAAAATAAAAACATAAAGTGTAAGTGACGATTAATTATTCCGCTGTATTTCATGAGTTTATCTAACACGACGACTCTAAAACTTAAGGACCAACAAGGATCAACACAAAACTGCTTTTACATGTCCTTACGGGATTTTTGCATACCGACGGATGCCATTTGGGTTGTGTAATGCACCGGCTACATTTCAACGATGCATGATGGCTATATTTCATGGGCTTATCGAGGAGATTATGGAGGTATTCATGGATGATTTTTTGGTTTTCGGTAATTCCTTTGATGCATGTTTAAAAAACTTGGAAATTGTTCTTGCTAGATGCGAAGAGACAAACCTTGTTCTTAATTGGGAAAAATGTCATTTTATGGTTTGTGAAGGAATTATGTTAGGACATAAAATTTCTTGTAAAGGTTTAGAAGTAGATAAGGCTAAGATTTGTGCTATAGAACAACTACCTATTCCAAAATCGGTGAAAGGAGTTAGGAGTTTTCTAGGACATGCTGGGTTCTATAGGAGATTCATTCAAGATTTTTCTAAAATAACTAAACCTTTATGTAGTTTGTTGGAGAAAGATATGCCATTTGTTTTTTATGAAGCTTGTGTTTGTGCTTTTGAGAAGTTGAAGAAGGCTCTTGTGACTTCTCCGGTTTTAATTTCACCTGATTGGAATGAAGAGTTTGTGTTGATGTGTGATGCAAGTGATGTTGCACTTGGGGTAGCATTAGGTCAAGTTAGAGACAAAGTGTTCAGGGTGATTGTCTATGCTAGTAAAACTCTAAATCCGGCTCAATGTAATTACACTGTCACTGAGAAAGAATTTTTAGCCGTGGTTTATGCATATGATAAATTTAGAGCTTATTTGGTAGGATCTAGGTCGATTGTGTACACAGATCATGCAGCCATTCGATATTTGTTTAAAAAACCGGATGCAAAACCTAGACTCATTAGTTGGATTTTATTGTTGCATGAGTTTGATATAGAAATTCGAGATAGGAAAGGTTGTGAGAATGTGATAGCCGATCATCTGTCTCATTTAGAGGAACCGGTTCGGGGAGATGAGCGTGAATCAAGCATTAATGATAGTTTCCCAGATAAACATGTTTTATATGTGGCTTATAACATTCCATGGTATGCTGATTTTTCAAATTTTCTTGTTGCCGGAGTATTTCCTCCTGATTTGAAACCCCATCAAAGGAAGAAGTTCCTTAAGGATGTGCGGTTTTATTATTGGGAGGAGCCTTTCTTGTTTCGTAGGTGTGCAGATGGTGTCATTCGGAGGTGTGTGCATCAAGGAGAGTGGAGACGGATAATGGAGGAATGTCATGCTTCGGAAAGTGGAGGTCATTTTGCTGCGAATCGCACAGCAATTAAAGGTACTTTCTTGTGGCTTCTATTGGCCATCTATTTACCGTGATTGTATGAATTTTGTCAAGGCTTGTGATAGGTGTCAGAAAATAGGATCGATAACCCGTCGGGATGAGATGCCTTCTAAACTTTTTATTGAAGTCGATTTGTTTGATGTTTGGGGGATTGATTTTATGGGACCATTTCCTTCTTCTTGCGGGTATTAGTATATATTGCTTGCCGTTGATTATGTATCCCGTTGGGTAGAGGCTTGTCCAACCACTACTAATGATGCTAAGATTGTGATAAAATTTTTGCAAGGATTAGTTACACGCTTTGGTATTCCTAGAGCTTTAGTTAGTGATGGGGGAAGTCATTTTTGTAATAAATTGTTAGAAAATTTGTTAGCAAGATATGGAGTTAAGCATCGGATTACTTCCCCGTATCATCCTCAAGCTAATGGTCAGACGGAGCTTGCCAACCGAGAAATCAAGGATATTTTAGAAAAGACAGTAGCTTCCCGGAAAGATTGGTCTAAGCGTTTAGATGATACTTTATGGGCTTATCGCACGGCTTTTAAAACTCCGATTGGTATGTCACCTTATCAATTGGTATTTGGGAAGTCGTGCCATTTGCCGGTCGAGTTGGAACATAAAGCATATTGGGCATTGAAGATGGTTAATGTTGATTGGAGAAAGGCTCAAGGGGAGCGTGCTATGCATTTGAATGCGATGGATGAATTCCAGAATGATGCCTTTGAAAACTCAAAAATTTACAAGGAGCGTACCAAGAAGTTCCATGACATGCACATCAGAAGTAAAGCTTTTGCTCCCGGTGAGTTGGTGCTACTCTTCAACTCACGGTTGAAGTTTTTGCCTGGTAAGTTCCGTTCAAAATGGTCGGGTCCTTTTATTGTGAAACAAACTTTTGATAATGGTACGTTGGAAATAGCACATGAGTATGGTCCTTGTTTCAAGGTGAATGGTCATCGGGTTAAACCATATTATGTTGATAATGGATCTAATTTGTTTTTGGATGTTTCTTTTGTTAATTAAGGTGTGCAGTCGAGCTACGGACTTTAAAAAGCGCTTGATGGGAGGCAACCCATCTGAGAACGCCAGCAGCAGCAGGATAAGGTTGAGCAATGAAGCACCGACTACCTTTTTATAAACTTAGTCTCACTTGACTAAGTTTGGGGGGAAGTGCCGGTAGTTGGTGCTCTGGTTCATTCTCTTCTCTATCTCTTTATCCTTACTATGCTTTCTAGTGTTAGTTTAGTCTAGTTTAGTATTGAACAATGATTTGGAATTTCGATTGGGTTGTATAATGATATTGATTTACCTCTACTTTGGTTTTGGATTTGGATTTGGATGATGATTTTTATTGATTTAATATGATGAGTTGATGGAATATTTTGGCAAGCGTGCATGAGTTTAATCCTTTCTATTTGGTTTTGGTATGTGGATGTGTTTTGGTTTGGCATGAATGGTGGAACTAGTGGATATTGCTTTATTTT
Organism: Plectranthus barbatus; assembly: GCA_026898455.1. NCBI lineage: Eukaryota > Viridiplantae > Streptophyta > Magnoliopsida > Lamiales > Lamiaceae > Plectranthus > Plectranthus barbatus. The sequence goes on from JAPKLW010000416.1 coordinate 250,270, forward strand.
TGTTGATGATTGGTTTATGGAAGTCGGTGGAAATGAGAATTTAATCGGCTTGTTTATGCTCAATTGTTTGGTGGTGTGTGTGTTGCTTTGTAGTAGGTGCCAATAAGGAATGGAGAGCGGTGATCGTGCCTACTGATGGGTAACATTTTCTATCGTTTTTCCTACCATTTAGTTTTCATTACAATGTTTTATGGCATGTAGATTGTGGTTAGGATGTTGTGTGCTTGTGTGTGTGTGATGAACCCGAGCTAGACTTGAGATTTAATGATGATTTACTTAGTGGAGTTTGATGTCTACCTCAACTAATGATAAGGCGGAATCTAGTTTTCAAAGCATGTTTTAAGTTTAACTTTTGAATTGCCGAGTTTTGTATGTGGTTAATGCATAGGACTTGACAAAAAGCTATGAGGTTTGAGCCATGATATTGTCATATCTATTTCGATTGTGAGTGGCAAGATTGAGAGTATGAGATCTAGAACTTGCATCCGTTTTCTATCTATTGGCATGAGTGTGTAACTAGAAAATGATCTTAGGCCATCGATTCTTAGTCCTACCTTTCACACCGGGAGTATAAGGTGGTTGTTATCATAATTTTGCTTTTCATATCTTTGACCCCCGTGATTGAGCTTTATTGGTGAATTTTTCTTGATATAATTAGGACCATATTTGGGGGGAAAGAGTGTATGAGGGTGAATACGGTGATGAGAGTGGGGTTGGGAATTGATTGAATGTATACTGATGGAAAATGTTGAGGCATGAAAGATATGAAATAAGGGATTGTTGCTGGGATTGTTGTTGATCCTAGAAAAATGAGCACCTACAAAATTTTGGTGCAAGTGTTTGGAAAGAGAGGCACCGACAATATGAGAGAATGATGGTGCATTTGAAAAATGATGAAAAAGAAAAAGAAAAGTGAAAAGAAAAAAAAAGAAGAGGAAAAAAATAGAAAAGAAAAAAAAAGTGTGTTGTGAAATGAAAAGCCTCGGGGGTTTGCAGTGGTTCGAAAAGAACAAGTTTGGGGGTTTTGGGAAATTGAGAAGTTTAGTCACTTTGGCCCAAAACCACCCACCTTTTAGTTAGCCACGTTACAACCCGTGAAAAGACCTTTTTGATTCTAGAAACTAACTCGTTGTAGTATAGTGGTGAGAATGGATGCAAGTCTATGGAAATAAAGCTCGATATCTTGTGATTGTGTGAAATCTCATCATCCCTAAACACGTGAGGGAGTGCTTTCGTTTCTTGTATCCGTTTTTGATGAGTGGTTCATGTCCTTAGCATTAACCTCGTTACAAAGTTAGGTGATAATCTCGTTTTACTTGAACATGCTAAGATAACTTTGATGAGCTATGATGTATTGCATGAGGTAGATTAATAGCTTTACTTTGTTTTGATTGAGGACAATCAAAGGTTTAAGTTTGGGGGATTATGATACGTGCGTAAAATGACCCATATTTCGATGTGTGCGCATGCTTGTTTGTGGCTATTTTACTTCCGTATCATATGTTTTTGTCGTATTTTGGTTGTGTTTTTGTATTTTTGTGTCTTGAATGTTGTAGGATAGGTTTTGGGCATAAACAAGCATTTTTGGTGGAGTTTTGGAGGAAAATCGCACGTGTTTGGAGTTTGGAGGCATCGACCGGCCGAGCGGAGCAGGACCGGCCGAGCGTGGCGTACAGAGGGCTCGACCGGCCGAGCCATGTTAGACCGGCCGAGCCAGGCCACAGACAGGTGGCTCGGTCGAGCCACTACAACCAGGCGAGCCTGGCCGAGTTTCTCCAGCATTTTGGCGGTTTCCAGCTTCGACCGGGCGAGCCATACTTCGACCGGGCGATCCGAGGCCCTGTTTGCTTGTCTATAAAAGGGGGAAAGTCAGTTATTTGAAGGGCTTTTGGTCATTTTTCATTAGATCTAGTTAGGAGTTCCCCTAGATTCCAATTTCCATCACGATTTCATCTCAATTCTAGAGTATCAAGGAGATTAATTCATCAATCCTTGGAGGAGAATTGAAGATCCAAGGTGGTAGATCAAGGCATACAAATCCAATTGGGGAAGATTCCAATCTCTACTTGTCAATTGTAATGGATGTATTTGATTTCAACTTTGTATTGTTACAATTGAGAGGTATGATGTTCTAATTCAATTTGGATGTTGATTTAAGTAAGGATGCATGAAGATTAGGTTTGATAATTGTTTGTTTACTTTCCTTTGAGAGCTTGAATTGCACTAGAACTTGTTCCTTACCTCTTAGGTGTAGGTAATAACCAACTTAAGAGGTAGTTGACGTGAACGCTGCAGCCAACACGCGGGCGGAATCGTCGTGAATAGTGTAGATTCATACGATTTTAGTTCCAATCCATGTGTGGTGCTAGGTCGTAGGGCAATAATTGACGATCTATTTGGAGTGGTCTAGGGCTTAATAACGTGACTGTTTGCAAGTCTTAGCATCATCAACCGTTAGCTCGCCCTGACAAGGGGTTAACGAGTGTAGGGTCGATTGCTCAATCTCCTAGGGATTAAAATGTGTTTACATCAATGATTAACCTAATTGGATTGCATCTACATTCATTTCAACATCCTATCTTCCTAATTTGAGTATTTGCTTGTCTTGGTTTACCGATTTGTGGAAAGAATTGATTGAATGATGATTGTTGGTTTAATTCATTGTTTGTTATATGTTGTTAGCATAGGTTTAAATTGATTGCCTAGGTGATAAAAACTACTCAACGATTCTATTTTGCCTAGCTATAAGACTTTACCGTAGTATCTCGGTATTCTAGCGGGCGAAGGGAAGAAGTACCTGGATTTGACAAATTTTATTCTTGTGTAGCTAGGAGTTTAATTTGATTGAACTTTTAGCCGCATCACTCCAGTAGCCAGATTGGAAGCAATAAGGTTATTCCTTGCATATGCTGCACACCATGAATTCTCGGTTATGCAAATGGATGTTAAGAGTGCATTCCTGAATGGCGAGCTCAAAGAAGAAGTGTATGTTGAGCAACCACCAAGATTTGAGAATGGAAATCAAGTGTATAAGTTAAGGAAAGCCTTATATGGCCTGAAGCAAGCGCCACGAGCGTGGTATGGAACTTTACCCATTTTTCTGCTCGACAATGGTTTCAAAAAGGGAAGGATTGATCAAACTCTTTTTCTTATTGAGGATAAAGGAAGCATTCTACTTGTTCAGATTTACGTTGATGATATTATTTTTGGCTCGAAGAATCAAGATCTCTGCGATAAATTCTCCAAGCTTATGACAAGTAACTTTCAGATGAGCATGATGGGGAAGATGTCGTACTTCCTTGGACTTCAAGTTCAGCAATCTAACGAAGGGATTTTCATCCATCAAAGGAAGTATACGCGTGATCTAATTGCAAAATATTGTCCAGAGAAGACCAAGAGTTTGCGGATTCCCATAAGCAACGCGTGCATATCAGCTCTTGAGAAAGAAGGAGAGGCTGTAAATCCTACTTTATATCAAGGGATCATCGGGTCTCTGCTATATCTTACAGCCAGCAGACCAGATATCTCATATGCTGTGGGACTATGTGCAAGATATCAAGCAAATCCTAACAAAACACATCTAGATACAACAAGGCGAATTGTCAGATATTTGAAGTGCACAGAAGGCATGGGAATTTGGTATCCAAGAGCCGACAGTCTAACCCTGAGTGGTTACTTGGACTCCGATTTTGGAGGGTGCAAAATTGATAAAAAAAAAATCACCAGCGGCACATGTCAATTCCTTGGACACAAGCTGATCAGCTGGTTCAGCAGAAAGCAGCATTCGGTAGCAACGTCAACCACCGAAGCAGAGTATGTAGCGACTGCTAGCTGTTGTCAGCAAATTCTGTGGATCCGACAGCAACTTCAGGATTATGATATTTCTCCTGAATGTTTACCAATTTACTACGACAACAATAGTGCTATGTGCATCACAAAGAACCTTGTGCATCATTCTAGAACCAAGCATATTGATATTCGACATCACTTTATTCGTGATCATCAGGAGAAGAAGGCACTGCTAGGATGATAGCAAGTGTTACTTGTCAATTCGAGTTGAAGGCACTGCTAAGAAGTCAACAGACAACTTTTGTTTGCTCAACAGAATGTCTAAAAATGAAGATCATATTTTCTTAAAGATTAACATTTTTTTTATCTTGGAGGCACGTATTGAAGATCACTTTGTTGATTTGTCAAAGTTATGAAGCTATTCGTTTCTAAAGATTAACATGCATGTGAAAATGCAAAATGGAAGGCACTAATACTGCAAAAGGACTTCATTTCATTTCAATGGATGGGGCACCTACATCATCAGACAAAAACCAAACAAAACAACAACATAATTCATATTCTTTAGAAAGGCGAGCGAGGCTTGTAGGGGTAGAATTCGGCTCCCAGGAGATTGGATCGTCCTACAACAATCTCGGGAAAGCTTTGTTCTAGCAACCAGCTAAGCTGCATTCCGTTCAGAAGTGGCACGGAAGGGTAGAGTCGGACGCTTTCCCAGACACCTTTAAAGATAAAACCAGCCCAGTCAATCGAGGCTACATCATCCATGGCCATCATTACCTGCCATACATCCCTTGAAAAGGAGAGGTCGTAAGGCTCTTCTCCTAGCAGAATACCATGAGCGATGTGGAACATCACCTAGTACGGAGTCAGGAGACCAGAGGCTGGAATAGTAGGGCTGAACTCGAAGCGGGAAGAATGATGCCATTTCTCCCATGACAGCCACTCCGGGGCCACCTCCATCCCACGGTAGTCCTGCACTGTCAGCGGACCTCGAGGGAGACCGAAATCCTCAGAGAAAGTGTCGGGGGTCCAGTGAACAAGCTTGCCGCGGAAAACCCCATAAATCGCATCATGCTCAGCATGGCAGGAGCCAAGGAAATCCAGGAGAAGTTCCCCTTGGAAACGTTGAGTGGTGGCGCACATAAATTGCGCAAGTCCACCCCACTGCAACGTTGCCATGACCTTCTCGACCACGGCGTAGTCTTCTTCATATTACGCATAAAGATAAGACTCATCTAGAATCTGGTTGCGTCTGATCTCTAAGGCTCGTGTTGGTGAGTCCATTAGCACAAAGAGAGGAGTTGTTGGTCCCGAAATATCAGAGTCGTCGTGTTTGAAATCTCAACACGAAATGCAGCGGAATAGATTAACGTCACTTGCACTTAATATCGTTATCAGCAAAATGTTTTCTTAGTCCAAGTTGTTGTTTAGCTTAGTTTACAGATATACACTAGCAACTCTATTGCTAGGTTTTAAATCAATCTTTGAACAGTAAACCAATAAAACAGT
>JAPKLW010000416.1:270570-295597 GCA_026898455.1 Plectranthus barbatus
GAGCGTTCGTGAGTAAAGTGATAAGAGCACTTGTAGATTTGTAAAAGTAGTAGTTTATCCAGTTCTTGAATCTGCCTTTTATAGTTGGAGATTCAAAACTTGAATCTCCATACCCGTTAGACACAACGGCTTCTTCCTCCAAGAATGGATTAAACTGATAGAACGCCTTTCTGAGTAGAGATGTACTTCCCAGACTACTTAGGGAAAGTTTCGTCCCTTGTGCGTCCTGTTTTTTGTCAGAGTCGCAGTCCGGCTTCAACGTTGCTAAAGGTATATTCCTTGAGATCCTTTGATTTGTATTATATGTGGTTCTTCATCAATTGCTGAAACATCCGAATGCTAATTCCTTAGCATTCTAGTGATCTTTTCACCAAAGTGCTAGCTCCTTTGTTCGCCAGCTTCTCTAGCAGTCTGTGAGTTTGATGCTGAAACCATCTTATCTTTTCTGCTAGGGATTCTTCATAGCACACTAGTCTATTACAACTCGATGTTTAACTTATACAGGACTTTTACAAGTTGTGTTAGACTCTCTAGATTTCAGCAAATGATCGACCATTTAGATAAGGTTTGATCCAACAAAACCTTTTACAAGTAAGTCCTAAGGGAGATTTTAGGAATAATTCCCAACAGGAGTTTTGAAGAAGAAAGTTCGCAGATTGAGATAAGATCGGAAAGAAATTTGTGGTGTTTGGGATCATCACAAATGAGGGTATTTATAGAGAAATTGTTAATCATGACTGGAGGGAAAATCTGTCAGAAGATTACAATGATTCATCTCTCAGAATTCGAAACGTCGCGAGAAGAGGAACCGATGTGTATGCATGGGAAGTCAAATCAATTCAGCAGTGACGAATGGTGGTCATCGAAAGGCTCGAGGTTTTCATTATTATTATTTTGCCAGCTAAGCCCCAGCGGAGTTCCGAAATATGCTGACGAATCAGAAAGGAAGATAGCATATCCTTTGATAAAATATGGGTGCTAAGACACATTACCATCTGCTATTCTCATTGGATATCTACTGAATCAAAGGTATTAGCATATCGAAGATCGAGGCGGGTGATCGCTAAATATTTTTAACCAGCGACTTAGCAGATCTAATAATATAGCGGCAAATAAAATTATCAAACCCAGAGGAAAGGAGTAACGAAAATCCTAAGTACTAACTCGATAGTTTTCAAAGCACTGGTTAGGAAGAATGAAATTAAAAAGATTTTGGAATTTTAATTAACTCAAGAAAATAGATTTGAGAATAAAATTTACTTTTGAAAAACTTATGAATAAGAAGTATAGATTCTAGGTCTTTCTCCCTATCAAGTATGACATGTATGAATAAATTGATTATTTCCCAAGTTTAATTCCTCTTCGTAGTGGAACATCAGAAATGTATTATGAATTTCTTTGTTGGACACTTCATAAAGTAGATTAATTAATTACCTATCTCCTGTCAGTCTCAAGATAAATTAACTAACTCCAAAATTTTACGGATTTATTCCTACAATTTATTTCATTTAGTTACGACAAGAAATCAAATTATATTGTGAAAATCTCTTTCCATTGAAAACTATTACAGTTACGTCTCTAATTCTCAACTATGTAATCCTAGGATGTGGCCAACATACTCAAGATTAAGAATAAAATCAGATTTCACAAACTACGAGGGAAAGGAAAAATAACTTCAATTAATTAAACATGTATACATTGATAGTTTGAAAACCTAGAATCTGAGAAGAGTTTAGTTACACATATTCATGATCTGAATCATCATAGACAATGAAAAAGACATGAAAAGATAAAATAGGAAAACTGAATTCTTCCCAAGAATTGCAACTTCTTCTTCCTTGTGATGTTTCTCTCTAATTTTGATCCTTATTCACTTCTCTCTCTCTGATTTTCGAGTTCTTCAGGCTTTAAATAGATGTGGTGGATGAATCATACCATATCTAGGATTATATATGGGTTTATCTTCAAAAAGTCTGGAAAAAGATCTGGATCCGCGCACCTCCGTCGATCGACGGGAAGAAGGAAAGGGCGTCGATCGACGGCCCTTGTGGCATCGATCGACGATGACCCTACTCCTGCACTCCTGCGTCGAGTCCTTTGGTCGATCGCCTCCGAAGCTGCTGCGAACATGTTTCCAAATTCTCCCGATTTTCGACTAAAAACCTGCATAACTCATCAAACACACCATTAAAAGCACAAAAGCCAATGTATGATAAAAAAGACACTAAAAACAAATCAAACATCACCAAATTAGTCAAAGAAACAATAGATAAGTTGGTAAAAATATCAACTTATCAACTCCCTCAAACTTAAACCATTGATCGTCCTCGATCAATTTGTTAGACAAGAAATCAAATCACATGCAGATATTAGTGTGCAATGCCTCACAAGCCACTTTCATAATCTAGATATCACCTATTCATATAAATTATGCAATCAAAATAGGATTTTCACTGTTCAATCATTGAGGAGGAACCTCACCGGGAAGTGTTTGCACTCATCGCTCAAAGAGTAAAAGGGTTCTGTGTTTCACTCACCTAAGATCGCAGTTTATCTCACCATAAGTTTGACAATTTTCTCGTCTCTCCATTGCTTGTTGGTGTGGATTTTCAGGGAATCAATTAGGTCTTCTTTTGTTTGTAATGTGGCTTACCTAAAAGGTGGGATATATTTGGCTAAGTGACTGAAATATTCACAGTTTTCTCCAACAAACCCAACGTATCATAACCACAACACAATCTTATTCCTTCTTGTCCGTATAATTTTCCTAGGGTTCCTTCCAAGTTCATTATTTGTAGTGAACTAATACATGAATTTTTCTTTCTTTTTCCACTAATGTTCACTTTCTTTTTCTTTATTTATTTTCTCTTCCCATGGAGACCCCATATATATATATATATATATATATATATATATATATATATATATATATTCAAGGACATAAACTCATATCTCACATCAAACATCAAAAAAATTTCACTACATTCAATTCCCTCAACCCTTCTAATCAAAGAAATTTTTATTCCAGGCTCAAATGGGCTACAATTGGAAATTTTTAAGGTTAGTGTATGGGAGATGGCTATGAAAGAATTTGCCTAAAATCATATTCACCCTATTACCACACTTAATGCAACCTCGAGAGAGAAATAAGTCAAATTCTAGGAAATAAATCTGTAATCCTGACACTCAACAAACGAAAGAAAGGCACAAATCTTTTCTCATGGCTGAATTTCGTTCTCCTCAACAATTCCCAATTTCAATCAATAATCATGCAATAATTTATACTTCAAAGCTCAACTTACCAAATAAAAGGGCTCCTATCATCGGCTACTCTATCACATAGATTATCATGCTTAATCAACAAATTTCTCAAATCTTAATCAACAATCATAATTTCAAGGACAAGATAAATCATATTTTTTTCAATACCAAACATAATCCAAAGTTCCGACTGCCCTACGTTCAAAAGTTCCTAAAAAATTCCCTAGACTTTTCATTCATAACAAGCACCACAAATCAGGAATTCAAAGTAATACTAATTTTTGAGTGAAAAGCCTTGCAGAAAGTAACTGTTCACACTGAAGCAAAAGAACAAGGATGGTGATGGTTTGAAAAACAAAAATCAAAAGAAATAAAAATAAAACAAAATAAAGCAGTAATAAATAAAAAATATAAACAAATAATCGTTTCCCTTTTCTGATCCTCATCCCCCCAAACTTGTTTCACTCCGAGGAGTGGACAAGTTTGCAAGTTAGGTAGTAAAAGAGAAATGGTACCTCACTCATCCTCCGGGGCATCCTCCATGTCTGCATCAATGGGAGGCTGATCTGAGAGCAGTCGTCTGCGAGTCTGACACGAATGATGGCGGCGGGCGTAGGTGGTGTCGGCTCGGTTTTCAGGAGCAGTCTCCGCATTTGATCGTCGAGGGTGTCGAGCCTCGTAGTCACATGTCGGCAAAATTGGTCCTGAAGATCCCGATTCGTCGCCTGCAAGGCTGCCTGCTGCTAAATGAAGTGGTAGAGCATCGCGAAGTCAACTCCGGAAGAGGAAGACTCTCCGGGGAAGTGACTGGTCGATGCCCCACCGGTCCATCCGGGCGCTGCATCCTCAACTCCTATGTGCTGCTCCTTGTAGGCATCATCCCCCATCCCCTGCCGTGGGGGGAAATCAGGTTGTCCCTGACCTGCCTGTGCATCCGGCCGATGACTGAGTCTGGACGTGGCAGCTCCTCCTCGGGCTCCAACCATCAATGCCATGTGGGTGGGGGTGCTCATCAACCAATTATCACGAAAGTGATAATCGGTGACTCAGGTGAGGTCCGGCTGCGGCAGCGGGAACTTGTCCCCATTGGACATTTTCAAGAACCAGCCACCCTCTCGGGGTGAGAGCATCTGCATCCGAACCAAAAGTGCGGTGCCCAGTCCCTGCTCGTCCTCGAGTGCTTCAAGATCGGACAAGTCGATCCCCACATGCTGGGCAATCGGGGTGATCAATCCCCCACTCCAAATGCTGTCCTTGGTGGCTTTGATCTGATGCCTCCAGTGGTTCATGATGAGCGTGGCAAAGTTGAATCTGTCTTCGGTCAGCATGCAGTACAAGGCGTAGAGCTCGCCCACTCTCACCTTGGCACTCTCGTGCCGGCCTGTGATAGATACCCCCAAGCATCACTGAAGGTAGCAAAAGATGGGGTTGTCTATGGAAGATGCCTTCAAATTGCCGATGTCGAAGCCCCTTGGATCGCTCGGTGCATCGGCTGCGATCTGCCTCCAGAACTGGACATTGTTGAAGCTCGGTGGAGGGGTGACGACTCTGTCAATTGGGACACCCCACAGTTTGTCCAGGACGTCCCTCGGAAGTGTGTGCTGCTCATTGTGCAGCTGGAAGGTGATGGTGGTGGCCTCGGAATCTGACTGGACATCAAAGACCTCCAGTGTGGCCAAAAACTCCAGCACAAGCGATGGGTAAGTCGGCCACCGCCTTGTCATCCACGTCCTCCATCCAACTCGCTCCAGCAGGACCATAACATCCTCTCGGATGCCCAATTGGCGCATCGCCACTGGGCATGGGTACAAGGTTTGTTGAACCTTGTAGTTCCTCCCCCGGAATATCCGATAAAGATTGGCGGCCTCTTGGGTGGTGAATGTAGGTACATGAGCTATTTATACTGCAAGGATAGAATAGAAATTGTCAACATATATCCACTAGTCCTCAAACAATTTCCATATACAAAATCAATAGAAAATTCGCAATTAAATTCATTGTGTGTCTACCCATGCGAAATCGGATTCGAATTCATGCAATTCATTCCCCCAAACAACCAATGTACATCCCAAATTTATCAATTTACCCTTAAAAACGAAAATTCAAAATTTCCCCAAATTAAGGTTTTCCCCCAAACTTACTAGCATCAAAATCAATCAATTCCAATGGCTACAAATTCACACAAAGCTCATATATCGACTAAGACTAACATTCATATCGACCAATAATCGAAATTTGCAACGAAATCGACAACTAAGCGAGAAATTGAAATAAGGGCTCCAATGGCCAAAATTACAAAAATCATGCTCAAATCATGCAAAAATTGTTAAAGGATCGAAGAGGAGTAGTCTAGGATACATACTTTGCGTGGATTTAGCGAGTTTCGGAGAAAAAAATCGAGCCCGGGGTGTGTTGGTGTCAAAGAGTGCATGCGTGTGTATTTGTGTTTTGAAAAATGGGAGAAATCCCATTTTTAAACACTCTGTCGCGCCTCTGAATTGCGGGCGTCAATCGACGCTCGTTTAGCGTTGATCGACGCTAAATTTGAACATTTTTTTATTCAGAATTTGTCATCGATCAACGGCACATGCATCGTGGATCAACGACGCCTGAAATTTTTCGTCGATCGACGGAATTTCTCACGTCGATCGATTGGAGACTCGATGGGACTGACTCGAATAAGAAAAGTATGAAAAATAAAATTGAATTAAATAAAATAAAAAAAGACATAAATTTTTGGGTTACCTCCCAACAAGTGCTTGGTTTAACGTCACTAGCTCGACGATACCTGTATCCTACGGACGATTGAGGTAGTACTTTTCCACCATGCAGATGTCAAGTGGGGTGTAGTACGGCTTTAAGTTCTGTCCGTTTACCTTGAAGTTCCTTCCGTCTTGGCCAGCTAGTTCAACTACACCGTTGGGAAATGACAGACAATGGTATATAGCCCTGCCCACTTCGACTACAGCTTTCCGGGCATGAAGCGGAGTCGGGATTTGAAGAAGAGAACTCTGTCGCTTGTACTTAAGACATGTGAGCGAAATCCTTTGTTGTGGAACCTCTTTGCTTGTCTCTTGTAGATGACATTATTCTAATATGCCTCGTCCCGAAAGTCTTCCAAGTCGTTCAGTGCTAATGCACATTCTGATGTAGCCATCTTCCAGTCCAAGTTTAATTCTTTCACAGCTCTCCAAGCCTTGTGCTCCATCTCCACGGGGAGATGGCAGGATTTTCTGAAGATGAGCTGATATGGAGATGTCCCGATGGGGGTCTTGTAGGCGGTGCGGTATGTCCAAAGAGCATCGTCGAGCTTCACAGCACAATCATTCCGCTGCTTCACCGTCTTCTCCAAGATCTGCTTTATCTCTCGGTTGGAGAGTTCAGTCAGTCCATTCCCTTGAGGATGATAGGGGGTAGTAACGCGATGCTTTACTCCATACCTGGAAACAAGAGAAGCAAGCCACTTGTTACAAAAATGAGATCCCCCATCACTTACCAGGGCTCTTCACATGCTGAATCTTGTTATGAGTTTCTAGAGGAATTTGATGACTGCTTTCGAGTCATTGGCGGCTGTTGGAACTGCTTCAACCCATCTTGATACATAATCCACTGCAAGCAGAATGTAGGAGAAACCGTGAGATGGCGGGAAGGGTCCCATGAAGTCGATCCCCATACATCGAAAATCTCAACTTCGACGACCGGTGTCTGAGGCATCTCATCCCTACGCGAGTTGTTGCGGGTTCTCTGGCAGCGATCACAGCTCGTAATCCATCCTCGACGGAACTCGTAGATGGAAGGCCAGTAGAATCCACTCGCAAGGATCTTGAATGCTGTCCGGTTGGCCGAGTGGTCGCCACCGCTAGGGGCTGAGTGACAGGCTGCGAAGATCTGATGCCACTCTGACTGCGGCACACAACGCCGGATGATCCCATCTGCACATCTATGCCAAAGGTAATGATCCTCCCAATAGTAGAATCTGACGTCGTGGAGGAACTTCTTCTTCGCATATGGGGAGGAGTCTGGTGGAAGAACGTCGGCCACTAGGTAGTTGGCAAAGTCTGCATACCATGGTGTCTTTGACTCGTACATCTCCCTCAGATCCCTCAGGGCGCAGATCTGCTCATCCGAGAAGGTCTCTCGGATCCTCATCTCCTGATCATCTCCTTCGACTAGTGGCTCGAGTCGTGATAGATGATTGGCAATCACGTTCTCGCTTCCCTTTCTGTCTTTGATCACCAAGTCAAACTCTTGGAGCAGCAGAATCCATCTGATTAGTCTCGGCTTTGCATCTTGTTTCGCGAACAAGTATCAGATGGCTGCATGGTTGGTGTAGACAACAGTCTTTGATCCGATCAGATAAGATCGGAACTTGTCGAAGGCATATACCACTGTTAGCATCTCTTTTTCTGTGGTGGTGTAGTTGCATTGGGTCGGGTTCATACTTTTGCTGGCATAGTGAATCACGTGGAAGAGCCTTCTTTTCAATTGCCCCAAAGCTGCTCCAACGGCATAGTCACTGGCGTCGCACATCAGGATAAAAGGCTCGCTCCAATCTGGAGAAGTGAGTACCAGGGCAGTCACGAGGGCCAATTTCAGCTTTTAGAAGGCCTGCATGCAGTCCTCGTTGAAAATGAAGAATACGTCCTTCTCCAGCAGATAACACAGTGGCCGAGAGATCCTCGAGAAGTCCCTGATGAATCTTTTGTAGAAGTTGTGTCCAAGGAAACTTCTCACCGCTTTGACATTCGTTGGCGGAGGCATCTTTTCAATAGCAGTGACTTTGGCTCGGTCAACTTCTAGTCCTTTGGCTGATACTCAGTGTCCTAGCACGATTCCTTCCCGCACCATGAAGTGGCACTTCTCCCAATTGAGGCAGAGGTTTGTCTCGGTGCATCTTTCCAGTACAGTAGCCAAATTCTGCAAGCAAACATCGAATGAGCTACCAAACACAGAAAAATCATCCATGAATACCTCCATGATACTTTCAATCAGATCGTGGAAGATTGCCATCATGCATCTTTGGAATGTTGCCGGTGCGTTGCACAGTCCGAATGGCATCCGTCGGTAGGCAAAAACTCCATAGGGGCATGTGAATGCGGTCTTGTGCTGATCTTCCGGTGCCACAGCTATCTGGTTGTACCCTGAATAACCATCAAGAAAGCAGTAAAAAAGATAACCAGACAGTCGATCAAGCATTTCATCAATGAAGGGAAGAGGAAAGTGATCCTTGCACGTAGCGGTGTTCAAGGCCCGATAGTCTATGCAGAATCGCCAACCCGTGACAGGTCTTGTCGCCACTTCTTCTCCATCATCATTCTTCACTATCTGCATCCCCCCTTTTTTGGCTACTACTTGTGTAGGGCTCACCCATTTGCTGTCGAAAATTGGGTAGATCATCCCGTGGTCTAGAAGCTTGAGAACTTCCTTCTTCACGGCTTCTTGCATGATAGGGTTCAGCTGCCGCTGTGCTTGTCTCTTTGGTACAGCATTCTCTTCGAGAATGATCTTGTGCATGCAGAGCGAAGGGCTGATCCCTTTGATGTCTCCCAAGGTCCATCCAATGGCGGTCTTGTATTGCTGTAGGACTCGCAATAGCTGCTCTAACTCCCCTTGTGTCAAATAGGCAAAAACAATGAAAGGGTAAGTATTGTTAGAACCCAAAAAAGCATACCTGATATGTGCCAGAAGAGGTTTGAGTTCCAGAATTGGCAGATCGGAGATAGAAGTCTTCTTGTCGGATGGAGCGTCGATCGACGCTTGTTTGCCGTCGATCGACGAGGCTATCATTGCAGAAATCCCTTTTCCACATCTCGCTGTTTCTGTCGAAGAAAACTTTGGAGGAGGCACTGCTTATGCGTCAATCGATGCAAACCTTCCGTCGATCGATGGAAGTCTGAAGTTGCCATCGAAAGACGAGCTCTCACTGTCGATCGACAGTGATTTGCTTCCCTGACATCTCGGCTTGTTCTGATGAAATCGGTCCGGCAGTGGTTCTCTTTTGGTTTCCTTCTCTCGAGTTATTTCTTCAAACACGTCCAGTTCTATTACCAGATCTACAATTTCTCCTTCTGCTTCCTTCAGATTTGAAGATGAGAAAAGGGAGTGTGGCACGCAATTCTCAAGAAAATCCGGCTCACTTTTGAGGGATGCGAAAGGAGAGGAGATTACCAGGCTGAAGCAATCGATCATGTGGCATTCTTCCTGGTAGCTTCCATCATTGTGCTTCTGCATCTCCTTATAGATCGAGAATGTCACAGACTCGTTGTTGACTCTGAATGTCAGCTTTCCAACTCGAATATCAATTAGAGCCCCACCGGTTTTTAGGAACGGCCTTCCCAGAATCAATGGGATTTTCCGATCTTCTTCCATGTCAAGCACCACGAAATCGGCGGGAATGATGAAATCCTTCACTTTTACAAGCACATCTTCCACAATTCCTCTCGGATAGGACACCGATCGGTCAGCCATCTGCAGTGTTATGGTTGTTGGCTTGATATTCCCGATTTCCAACCTTTTGAAGATTGATAGTGGCATCAAGTTGATTGAGGCGCCAGAATCACAAAGGACTTTTCCGAAGGTTTTTCCACCGATGATGCAAGAAATCGTGAATGAACCCGTATCCTCTCGTTTGATTGGCATCTTTTTCTGAATGATGGCACTGCACTCCTCGAATAGGTTGACCGTTTCATGTTCCATGAAGGGTCGTTTCTGAGAGACTATGTCTTTCAGAAATTTGATGTACCCCGACATTTCTTGCAATGCTTCAACCAACGGAATATTGACTTGCACCTTCTTCATGTTTTCCAGGAAGCGTGCATACCTTTCGTTCATCTTGGTGTTAGCAAACCGTTGTGGATACGGCAAGGGCAGTTTCCTCGGAGGTGGAACTGGAGCTGGCGTCGATCGATGCTAGTTCATCGTCGATCGATGGTGCTGCATTTTTGACATCTTCGTCGGGATGCTCGACATCTTCGTCCTCCTTTGATTCGGCCCATGTTTGCTTTGGCCCTACATAGGATTTCCCCCTCTCAGAGTAATAACGTTCACTTGATTCCTCTGACTCTAATTCTTGGGGTTAACGTGTGTGTTGCTTGGAAGTTGCCCCGGTTTATGTTGAGCTCCGAGAGCATCGGCGATCTAGCTGACTTGAGTCTCTATAATTTGGATGCGCTTCTGCACCTGTTCTACCTTGGTATTCACACCAGAGATCTCATGCTCCAACTTACTCACTTTGCTAGTGGATCCTTCCATCAATTTAGTCAGAATCTCCTCGAGATTCAGCTTCTTCTTTTCTACTACTGCCCCATCTTGAACCACAAATCCGGGAGGTGGTTGTTCAGCAGCTTGAGGGTTCGCATAGGAAAAACCAGGATGATTCCTAGCATGGTTGTAATTGTAGTGCTGATTCTGTTGCTGGTATCCCCCACGGTAGTTATTCTGGTATCCACCTCGCTGAACGAAGTTTACATTAGCGTTCTCCCCTTCAATGGGAGGTTGTACAGGCTCCACTGCAGCAACTGTCTTTTCTTGCTTCAGAGAAATAAATTCCTCTTGAAGTTTCTTGACTTCAGCCGCTAAGTCAGGCTCTTCTGCAGCTTTCTTTTCCACTACTTTTTCCACAGCCTTAACAGGTCTATGTCTGCTTGAGGACCATCGTTGATTGTTGTTGGCCATCTTTTGGAAGAATTCCATGGCCTTCTTTCCGCTTTTCGTCATGATGGTATCTCCCAATGTGGTGTCTACCAACTCAACGGTCCTTTCATTCAACCCTTCATAGAATGCTTCGGCTTGTTCGCCTGGGGGTAGACCATGTCCAGGACAGGCTCTGAGTAACTCTTTGTAGCGCTCCCACGCTTCATAGAAACTCTCATCCGGTCTTTGTACAAACCGAATGGTTTCCTTCCTTCTTTGTCTGATGACGTTTGGAGGGAAGAAATTCTCAAGGAATTCATTCCGTAGTTCGGTCCACGTTCTGATACTCCCCTTGTCCAATGCAGTGAACCAAGACTGTTCCTTATCCAGCATTGAGAATGCGAACAGACGCATTCGGATGGCACTCTTGCTGACCCCTCCATTCTTGACAGTATTGCAGAGCATCAGGAATTTATCTAGGTGGGCATATGGATCCTCAGTCGCCCTTCCGCCGAACTGATTCTGTTGCACCATTTGAACCAATCCAGTCTTTAGCTCGAAATTATTTGCATTAATTCCAATTCTGAAGTCGGTTTCTTTGAATTGAGGTTTATACCGCTTTTGCATGGCCTCTTCTTCTTCCTCATCATCATCTGAGTCATCAAGAGGGTGATCATGTTCCTCTTCATCTTCATCTTCAAGACGATCCTCAAATAGTGGATTTTGATGACTAAATCGGGGATTCCTGTTGTTCCTCCCTTGATTTCTTTCGAGGGTCAACTGCGGCAGTTGTGCCCTCATGGCCTGGACTTCTTGTACTATAGCAATCTGCTCTTCCAAGGTTAGCCCTTGCGGTGGTGGCTGCACAATCGGCTGTTGTACATCTTCCGATAGTGGTACGTTATCTGCCATTGCTTGATTACTAGAGCCTTCTTGGGCGCGCTTGTTCTTTTGGATTTTTCTGCATGTGGCTTCAATGTCCGGATAGTAATAAAGCGGGTCCTTTCCTCTGGCTCTTGTACTCATGCACTGCCTGAACAGTAGGGCAAATAGTGAGATGGTATTGCAAATACACCGAAATAATAGAAAACAAAAACAAAATCGAAAAGAAACTGAAAAATGAACGTGCGTTGATCGATGCTAAGTGGGTGTCGATCGGCGGCGATACGAAAAACGAGAAAAACTAAAAATTACAATTTTACAGCCTAAATTAGTACTTAAATCACAGAGTTAATAGTAAGATAATTCTATCCTTTCCTCGGCAACGGCGCCAAAATTTGATCGCTAAATATTTTTAACCAGCGACTTAGCAAAGCTAATAATATAGCGGCAAATAAAATTATCGAACCCAGAGGAAAGGAGTAATGAAAATCCTAAGTACTAACTCGATAGTTTTCAAAGCACTGGTTAGGAAGAATGAAATTAAAAAGGTTTTGGAATTTTTATTAACTCAAGAAAACAGATTTGACATGTATGAATAAATTGATTATTTCCCAAGTTTAATTCCTCTTCGTAGTGGAACATCAGAAAAGTATTATGAATTTCTTTGTTGGACAATTCATAAAGTAGAATAATTAATTACCTATCTCCTGTTGGTCTCAAGATAAATTAACTAACTCCAAAATTCTATGGATTTATTCCTACAATTTATTTCCTTTAGTTACGACAAGAAATCAAATTATATTGTGAAAATCTCTTTCCATTGAAAACTATTACAATTACGTCTCTAATTGTCAACTATGTAATCCTAAGATGTGGCCAACATACTCAAGATTAAGAATAAAATCAAATTTCACAAACTACGAGGGAAAGGTAAAATAACTTCAATTAATTAAACATGCATACATTGAAAATTTGAAAACCTAGAATCTGAGAAGAGTTTAGTTACACATATTCATGATCTGAATCATCATAGACATTGAAAAAGACATGAAAAGATAAAATAGGAAAACTGAATTCTTCCCAAGAATTGGAATCTTCAATCAATGCTCTTCTTCTTCTTCTTCCTTGTGATGTTTCTCTCTAATTTTGATCCTTATTCTCTTCTCTCTCTCTCTGATTTTCGAGTTCTTCAGGCTTTAAATAGATGTGGTGGATGAACCATACCATATCTTGGATTAGATATGAGTTTATCTTAAAAAGTCAGAAAAAGATCTAGATCCGCGCACCTCCGTCGATCGACAGTGAAACCCCCATCGATCGACCAGAAGAAGGAAAGGTCATCGATTGACGGCCCTTGTGGCGTCGATAGACGATGACCCTACTCCTGCACTCCTGCACTCCTGCATCAATCTCGTCGAGTCCTTTGGTCGATCGCCTCCGAAGCTGCTGCGAACATGTTTCCAAATTCTCCCAATTTTTGAATAAATACCTGCATAACTCATCAAACACACCATAAAAAGCACAAAAGCCAATGTATGCTCAAAAAGACACTAAAAACAAATCAAACATCACCAAATTAGTCAAAGAAACAATAGATAAGTTGGTAAAAATATCAACTTATCAGCGGGAGGACTCAAATTTAAACTTGATGGGACCCGATAAGGTGCATTTAATGCATGCAGACGACTGCATCAACTGAGGAGATGCCACGTCAGACGCACTTGAGTTTTTTCTCGGAGCATGGGAAGCCATACAAAAGGACATGTTAATCCTGAACCGTTGATCTAACCTTTCACAGAACTTTCCCCAACCACTGAATCTCACATCCAAATGAATAAACCTAAATTCCTCTAAATTAATGTTCACTTCTCTTCTTTTCTTCGAAACCCAGAGCAAAAATTCCTAATTCCAAAATTTCAAAATTTCTCAAGATTACTCAAAATCTTATTCCAAAAAATGGCTACCAACCCCGAATCCTCATCATCCCAGAAACCCACTTCCGATAGACGTCGCTCAGAAACCAGTACACCCCCTCTCTACAATTTTCCACCAAACACTGGAGAACCCCTGCATGCGCGACATGCACCAGGATTTACTGGTATTATAAAGTAGGAAGACATTAAAGATACAATACCATATAGTTAACTGGTAATTTTGGCTCTGAAGAAGGAGCAGACCGGCCACACGAAGGAACAGAGGCGGTTGGCTCATATTATGAAGGACCGGATTCTGTATATACGTCTTGCTCCTGCCCATATTCCTGGATAGATAATGGAAATCCTTGACAGCGAGCAGGTAATCAAATACTTATCTGTTGAACCTATGCATTTCCATCCACATATGGTTTCCGAATTCTATGCTAGAGCAGTAATGAGTGATGATGGAAAATATTCAAAACTTGTGTTTATGGGAATATCATTGATGTAAATGCTGAAGTTTTGGCTAAAATTTTTGGACTCCAGAATCAGGGGGAACGTATATCCCAATATAAAGTAACTGATATTGGTGAAATGGAAAGAAGATGGAATTTGTGGAGGAAACCTGACTATATGAAGGACAGGAAAGGGCAAATCATATCATTTCGGGTAGCCACCCCCATCAACACCCTGAAGGAAGAATACAAAATTCTTGCAGAGTTAGTTATTAAGATGTTTCAATGTGATGCTAGTTTATATTCAGAACTTTCTGCCAAGAAATACGCAGTGATGATGGCTCTTGTAGATAAAGTGAAGGGCAATTGGGCAGAGTTCTTTATTGAACGATGGGCAGAGCATGACAGGAAGAATGATCACATGTCGGTTGATGGGACATTCTCATCGAATGTCAATTTTGGATTGAAGATAAGCAAGTTTCTGGAGATAATCCTGTACCCCAAGAAGGTTGATCAGGGTGTGAAGTTACTCTCTAATGACTTCATCCCTGTAACAAAGAAGGAAGCCAACCCCCTAGACTTTAAGAAACCAAAGAAGCTGACCGGCAAGTCCAACGTGGATAAGGACAAGCCTACTTCTGATGAGAAGGTGGACGAACGCTCCTTTGGTCAACGAGTATTGCAACCGGCTTCTCCTCTGACCACTGAAGAAATAGCAGCGCTGACCAAGAATGCTGAAACAGAGCAGTGTTTTCAACATCTTGAGGACATTGTAAAGCTCGGTGATATGCCTACCAAAAAGATTGATGAAATCATGGCTAAGAAGGCCTCAGAGCAGCCACCACTTGTGCTAGGTCAGATGGCTATACCAATTCAATCTGAGCAGGAAATAGAGATTGTGCCAACCAGAAGAAAGATGACTCGTAAGCGTCTCTTCAAATGTGCTGAATTACAGAAAGCAGAAGAAGCTAAGAAGAAAGTAGCTGCTGAACAAGCTGCTAAAGGAGTAAGGGAATCCAAAAGGAAGCGTGATGTAGACAAGAAGACAGAGGAGACCAAGCAATTCAGAAAGGAGATGGACAGAATTACGTTTGAAGGAAGGGATATAAACTTCAAACAGATCAATCAGTCTCATGATGAGCGCGAGGCTCAAAAGAAGACTGCTAGTGAGACAGAAAACAAGGAAGCTGCTGAGGAATTGAGCAGAGCAGCAAAGAAAGGCAAGGAAGCAGTTGATACTGCTGAGAAGGGTAAAGAGGTACTAATCCTTGTTGAAGTAGATAAAAGTACCAAGATTACACCCAAAGAAGACGGTATGTCCGATGGAGAGCTTGATAAATTGGTTCGTTCTGGAGCTTTCACTGCTAAAGAGCACTCCAGAGGGACAAAGGTTCAAATTCGCGAACCTACTGACGGACCCAGTCGAAGTGATAATTTAGTGGAGGTCGTACCATCTACAATGAAGAATGCCTTACCCCCCAAAGATAAGAATGCAGGGTCGTCAGGCACTGCAAAGCAGATCGAACATATCAGTATGTCTACTGAGGAACCGACTGCTAAGCAAATGGTTGTTGTAGCTGAAGAAGAACCAACTGCTGAAGAAATGGCTGCGAAACATGCTGAAGAGTCTACTGTCACTGAGGAAATGATGGTGGATACGGCTGAGAAAGTCCCTGTTGCTAAGGAAACACCTACTGTTGCTGAAGACAACGCACAAACAGAGGACATAATGGAGGAAGAAGTTTCTTCCGCTGGAGCATTGAATGAATCCACATGTTCATCAGGTTCTGATTCTGAAGGAGAATCTGGTGAGGTATTTGATGCCAAAACCCTTAGACAGTTTTCAACCGTCAAGAATGAGCTACTAAGGATTCCATTTCATGGATTGCCTGCCAAGCTCTTTCGCTCAAGGAAGGTAGCTCAGTGGTGCGCATCTGTCTCTCTTGAAGATGATTTAAATGCTGATCTCCGTGATTGGATTGATGAGATCTTGGCATTCGTGGATGAAGAAGTCAAGCGGGACATTGCCGGAGTTTTCTACGTTGAGATTGATGAAACGACAGACGAAGGCAAGCTACTTGGCAAACAACTCATGCGATGGAAAACTTATGACTACATAATGCATGAGTTGTGCTTTGAAGAAAGGATGATTACCATTGCCAGGAAAGGCCTGAACTACTGGCGTGTAGAGGAGGCTTGGGCGAATGAGTGGATGGATCAACCTCCTTGCACGAAGCAGTACACAGACAAGTAAGTGTTGGAAAGGTTGACAGTTATTCATGCTCACAGGCAGTTTTCTGCATCTCTGTCGCTGCCCCCATCATCATTTGCTCCAGATGAACGCTCTGCAGCACACCTTCAATTAACCAAGCATCAAAAAGCTGTTGTTGATGCTTATCAGAAAAGGAAAGCCGCATATGAGGAGAAAATGCGAGTGAGAAGTTTAGAACTAGCTGCTCTTGCTCATGCTGAGGAAGAAGAGGCCAAGAGAAAAGATTATCTTAATATGGTTACCTTTCAGAAAGATTTTACTCGAGCTACTGCCTCACTTCACGCTTCAGAGGCTCATAGTTCTGCTCCAGAATCTATTCAAAATGCTGTAAACGATTCGATGGACGTTGCTCACGACGTGGTTGCTGTGGAACCTGCTAACCCAACCACCGAGGAAACTACTACTCAAAATCTTGAAGTTTCTATTCCTGAATCTGCTGAGATGTTAGTAGAAGGAGGAGATGGTGCGAATCCTACCATAGAACCAGAGAATGAAATGGTCTTTTCTGATGCCCCCCTGTACGAGTGCACCTCCAGTCCCTTGTTGTTTCCTTGCTCAATACATCATTCCATCAACGTGACATTCAGCAAGCCAGAGTTGTTGAAGAAGTCCGAAAGGAGATTGCTGATGTACGAGGAGCAGTCTCTGGAGTTCAAACCTCTGTTACCGAGGTTCAGCACAAAGTTGGTCAAGTTACTGAGAAGATCACCAATGTGGAGGAAACCATCTCTACGGTACAAACGAATGTGGTGACTCTTAAAGTAGATCTTGATGAGCACAAATCCTTCTCCACCTCTGTTTTGGATGCGCTCAAAGAGGGGGAAGAACAAAGGATTGCTGAGGAAACGAGAGTAAAAGCAGTAGAAGATGAGTTAGCGCGAAAAGAAAGGGAATTCTTGCACTCAATGCTGGAGAAGAGATTGGAGATAGAAGCAAAGCAGAGAGCAGACCATCAAGCGCGTATGGAGAAGCTCATGGCTTTGACAATGAAGAAGGTTGAGTCCCTTGAGAAGCCAAAACCTCCACCTGATGCTCAGAACTAAGGTCATTCTCTTTTGCTCATGTTTTGTTGTCTATACTTCTGAATGATTTCGTTGTACTTGTATTTTCAAATCATATAAGAAATCTTCAGATTCGTGACAAAATCTCGTTGTCCACTTCTGATTTTCCATGTGCATGCTTTAGTTGACATACACTCTTCGTGTATTCAACAAATTCTAATGTGGATGATATGCTTTAGATGATTGCTGATTGGTTGATAAATTTCTGTTACTCTTAAAAAATGCTAGGATTTCAAGCACATCTTCATTGCAACATTCATTTATAATTTATTGAGCGAGAATATTTCCCATCATATTTTGAGGGGGAATTTCATTGAAAACCAATTACTTTTGCTAAGGACTTAAAGCTAGTTAGATTCTGAGATAGGTTGTCTAGTGATTTCTTTGTAACTCAGAATTTTTCAATGCAAAGTCTCAGCAATCCTTAGTAAGCTTTGATCGCACCAAAAAAGGGGAAAATTTTCGGAAATTATTTCTGAATCTCCCTTAGGACTATATTGTAAATGGTT
Source organism: Plectranthus barbatus (assembly GCA_026898455.1). Lineage (NCBI taxonomy): Eukaryota > Viridiplantae > Streptophyta > Magnoliopsida > Lamiales > Lamiaceae > Plectranthus > Plectranthus barbatus. Next base: position 288,559 of record JAPKLW010000416.1, read on the forward strand.
TTGTTGGATCAAACCTTAGTAGATGGTCGATCATTGCTGAACATTAGCATAGTATAGCAACTCTTGTAATGTCCTGTATAGGGTAAATATTGAGTTGTAATAGAATAGGTTGATAAAAGCACTTCCAGCAAACATCAGAGAATGCTAAAGAAGGAAGGAAGCTAGTGGTAGCAGAATGCTGAGGAGTCAACATTTGCAAACACATCACAGATTGCTAAAGGCATTAGCAATCAAAGGTAGCAGAAAAGCAATTGCTGCGTAGATAGCATCTTATCTAGCAGAATGACAACGAAAACTAGCAGACCGTTTCGGAGAAGCTCAGCAAAGCGAAGACAACGGCTGCTACACCGTCGCTCTGACCAACCAATGCACGAGGACTAGACCTATCAGAAGTAGGTCGAAAAAGCCTGTACAGAGTCAGAGAAAGTTGGTGAAATTCTACCTGCATTTAGTTGAAAGATCTGTTGTGTCTAACGGACATAGAGATTCAAGTTTCGAATGTCCAACTATAAAAGACAAGTCAAAAGGAAGAGAGAAAAGCTGCTCACTTTGATACATGAACAAACATTCGAGAGATTCCAAAAGACAAAAAGGCAAAAAACTTGAGAGCAGTCTGTTGAAAGGCACGACACAAAGACATTAAAAGCCTTCAACAATGATAAGCTCATTATTTTACTCGCTTATCCATATTATTTTCTACTAATTTATGTAGTTTTATTGAGTTTATACATATATTATGTGCATGAGTCGATATTTGGTGGTGTTATGCGGGTTATGGTGTGTTTTCACAGTTTTTAGGCCAAAATCACCAGAAAACCGTTCCGAAAGCAGTGACGTGCAAGAATAGCAGTGAAGGATTTCTCCACATAAGGAATTCGGGCAATTGGATCATGGCAATGGGTAGAGCTTTGAGTTAGCTTTCCAACTCAATTGGAATCGGGTCAATCGGAGTTCGGGAGAGGATGTTATGGCCAAAATCGTGAGACCGCGCAGGAAGACGCCGGAGAAAAAAAGCGCCGTCGACCAGCGCTTGATTAGCATCGATCGACGCAAGTCTGGCGCGGAAATCCTGTCAAATTCGAGATATATCATATCTTTAGCCCTAGATTTGATAGGATACATCTTCCCCTCTATAAATACCTCCTTAAATTTGATTATTAGACATCACTATTCATATTTTTCAGTTTTCTTTTCATATTTTCATTCTGCAATTTAGTTTTTAGAGTTTGGAGACATGGGAAACAAGAAACCCTTTTATTTTCTAGTAAGTTCTTTATGTTTATTCAATTTAATATGTTTTATTTTGAATTTCTATCTGCGATGAGTGGCTAGAAACCCTCGCGGGTTCTAGGGTTTGAATATTATTATGGATGCATGTTAGGATTAATTAATTGGGTTCATGATTCCTGTGTTTATTTCATAATTCTAGATTAATTCAAGGACCGAGAGGTGACGATTAATTTAGATGTCTAGCTATTGATAGAAGGACCGAGAGGTGAATATTAATAGTGGGATTAGGAATGCATGATACATCTACACTATCCAAACAGATGTACTAGATTGTAGGAATTGAACTGATTTGCTTATCAGATTGACTAATTTGGTGTATTTGAGACTGAGCGGAGATAATTACTAATTAGTAATCTAGGTTATATTTTCCAAACAAGGAAATATAGCATTCTTGCAGTATTCCACCTGTTAAATTAATTGATTCCTACATGTTATCCATAATAAGACTTCTTCCCTTGAATCTGTGCCTCTTTAATCTGCTTTCACAACCTTTAATTTTTCATATTGTTCTCTTTAGTTTTATACAACCAAAATCTAATTTTGAATTACTCAAACAATAGATTTTAGAATCATAATTAGTACATAAGGTATTTTCCCCACACAATTCCCCTGGATCGATAACCTTAGGGTTTACAAATTTATTTGCCACTATTATTATAATTAATCTGTTAGAAAAAGCAGTGATCAAACAACCTGAGTGTCCTCATTGTACATCTGACACTCATCTAAGAGATTCTTGACTTGATTCAAGAATCTTCAATCATTAGGATCACTTCCTTTATTGGAAGCATCCAGCAATCAGTTCTTTGTAAAGGAATTGATTAGGAGGGGTAATTAAGCCGCAATCAAAGGACAGTTCAGAAGGAACTTTAAACCTTTCAAAGGTGGTTAAGGCAAGTTTGGCGAAGGTGCACCCTTGACTCAGCCGGAGCCACACCTGAGAAGTCCGGGGTATCGGAATTGTGATTTGAATCCTAGCAACGGAGTTGCTAACGTATATTTGCAATACAAGTTAATTAAACTCGAACAAAACCCTCTTTGATAATAACTTTAAGTGCAAGTGATAATAATAATATTCCGCTGCATTTCGTGTTTATATTTTATTACTACCACGACGACTCTGATCTCAGGGACCAACAAGGTCTATGGATATTGTTGAAAGTGTGGATATTGTATGCTAGGTGTTTGTTAATTTGTCTATTGGAATGTTTGTTAGTAATTTGTTGTTTGTTTTTTGTTATTTGTTGGTAATTGGAGTTGTTGGTTTCTTGTAGGTTGTATACGACTACAAGGTCCAAGGCTTGACGAGGGGAAGAAAAAATGGAGAATCAAAGAGGAGTTAATGCGGAAATGTTTAATAATTTGGAATGACAAATGGAGGAATTGAAAGCCAAAATGCTAGAAAGACAAAGACCGCGGAGGCCTATCCGAAATGTGTATGAGGAAATATTTGAATGTAATTACCAATGGCCGGAAGAGGAAAGAGTTTACCAAATGGTGAATGTCGTAAAGGAATCTCATGAGAAAGATTGTGGAGGAGTCAAATCGATCTCATGCAAGAAAAACTTAATTTGATGAAAAGATCAAGAGCATGAAGCAAAGCAAGAGATGGAGGTGAAGAAAGAAGATGAACCGGAGAAGAAAAGAGAAGTAATACTTTAAGTTGATGAGGTAAATGAGGACATCAAGGAGTCGGAACAAATATTTGAATATATGGAAAAGGATGAGAGTGCGTGTATTGTGATGAAACCCGAGGAGATATTAGGAGATGACAAAGAGGAGGAGGCATTGATATGTGTGTAAAATGACCTATTTTTTTATGTGTGAGCGTGCATGTTTGTGGCCATTTTACCCTCATATCATAAGTTTTTGTTGTTCTTTTGTCGTGTTTTCATGTTTTGAATGTTGTAGGACGAGTTTTGGCCATATTATAGCATTTTTGGTGGATTTTTGGAGGCAAATTGCCCGAGTTTGGAGTCCGAGGTTAGGCTTGCCTGAGTGGAGCGAAAGGAAGAATTTTGGAATTCGGAGGAGCTGGACAGAGGGCTCGCTCGATCGAGCTCTGCAGGCTCGACCGAGCCCTGCCGATAGAGAGCAAGTTCGATCAAGCGAGTCTGGCTCGGTCGAGCTAGACCGGGATTTTCTAAGTTGTTGCGGTTTCCAGCGGGGCTCGGGCGAGCCGTGGGTGGCTCGGGCAATCCGAGGCTCTATTTGCTCGCTTGTAAAAGTGGGTTTAAAAGAACTTTTGGTCGAAATTCCAATAACTGTCACGAGAGTTCTCTCTAGATCCATCTCCAAACCATTCCCTATCCACATTCAAGGTGTCTCAAGACAAATTCCTCCAACTTGGTGGAGATTAAGGAAGCAAGGAAGGTAGATTGGATACAAGGAAGGCAATCAAGGAAGATCACACTTTCACCTTGAAATTTTGTAATGGATTGATTTGTACTCAATTCAAGGTATGAAGAACTAATTTCACATGTGAGTGTTGTAGAATGGATATTGTGATGAGTTGATATCAAATTTGCTTGTTCACTTTCCTTTGAGGGATTGATTTGCACTTGAGCTTGTTCCTTACCTCTTAGATATAGGTAATAGCCAGCTTTTGGGGTAGTTGACGTGAACGTTGCAGCCAACACGCGGGCGGAATCGTCGTGATAAATGTATAATCTTACGATTTTAGTTCCAATCCATGTGCGGGGCTAGGTCGTAGGGCGATAATTGATGGCCGATTGGGAGTGATCTAGGGGTTAATATTGTAGCTTTTTGCAATTCCTAGTGTAGCAAGGGGCTAACGATTGTAAGGTCGATTGCTCAACCTCCTAGGGATTAAAATTTGGTTTACAACATAGTTTGATTCAACTTGGAACAATATAAATTCAAACAACACTCACTATCTTCTTATTGTTGAACTTGATATTCTAATCTACCTAAACAAGTTAATCGATTGTTTTGGCTTGAGAGTTTAAATACACATGTTTGGTTATTGCTTTGTTACATTTATGCTTGGTTTATGTTGATTATGCCTAGTTAAAGAATTACCAATGACTATTGCTTACCTTAAAATTTGAACCTTCAAATGAGTAAGTGATCTTCACTAGAGCGAATTGAAAAGGACCTGGATTGATAACTTTAACGTGAAGATAGTGTTGCATTTCACCGTCGTCACGTTTTTGGCGCCGTTGTCGGGGAATCTTTTAGTAGGTCGAGTGAAATTATTGAAAGTTTGAAGAATTGTATGCTAGGTGTTTGAGGAAATGCTTGTGTGAATATTGTTACTAACATTAGTTTGCTAATTGTTCTTGTTTGTTTTTGTTGAATTGTTTTACTTGTAATTGGTTTTGTTGATTTTTCCTAGGTAGTTTATGATCACTCGATCAAAGGCTAGGGAGCTTGAGGAAAGGAAATTTCAAGAAAGGAGTGGAAATATTCAAATTGAGTTTGATATGGCTAACCAAGGAGAGGACACGGTTAGGATTGAAGAGTTGGAGAGACAACTCGAGTTGATGAAAGCTATGCTTAATGAGAGGAATGGTCCTCGGAGACCACTTCAAAACCTTTTTCGACCTCAAGGGGAGCCGATAACGGGAGATTTTCGGTTAGGAGTAAATGCTACGCAATTTGAGATAAAGCCACAGTTGGTCCAAATGATACAAAATAATCAATTTGGGGGGCACGTGACCGAGGATCCGAATATCCACATCTCTAGATTCTTGGAGATCACGGACACCATAAAGATCAACCAAGTTCCCCAAGATCAAATACGGCTGCGGTTATTCTCATTTTCCTTGAGGGATGGAGCAAGAAATTGGTTTGAAGGTTTAGATAAATCGAACATTGCCACTTGGGAAGAGTTAAGAGAAAAGTTTATATTCAAGTTTTTTCCGCCAAGTTTGATTTTGTAGAGAAAAGCCGATATAACATCGTTTGGGCAAAGGTACGATGAACCGCTTTATGAAGCATGGGATCGGTTCCGTGAGCTTCTACGCAAATGTCCAAGGCATGGTCTTTCTCGAAGTCCACAAATTTGTCAATTCTATGGGGGATTAAACTATGATGAGAAAGTGATGATGGATGCTTCATCGGGTGGTGCATTCCTTGACCTCGAAGAGGAAGAAGCTTGGAGAACAATTGAGAAAATGGTCGAGAATAGTTTCCATTGGCCTAAAGAATGGAAAGACTATCGATCGGTAAAATCGGTCAATGAGGCTAAGGAAAATGAGGAGTTTAAAGAGCAAATAGTGGCCATGCAAAGGAAACTTGATGCATTATCTACCTCGAGAATAGAAATGAGGAAATGATGATGGTTCGGCATGAAGAATCGTACCCGGAGAGTGTGAATTTTGTCAATCAAAGGATGGGGTTCAATGGCCATCCTCAATACAATCCACCGGGTAATATGTATTACCATCCATCTAACCGGTTTCACCCCAGTTTCTCTTATGCAAATCCGAACAATGCTCTTAATCCTCCGTTACAACTTGAAAGAGGAAGTAGTAGTCAAGGGGGATATGTTGGGGGAAATAGTAGGTATGCTAACCAAGAGCCGAGGAGGAATCCCAATGAAGAATTTGATAAGCGATTTGAGAAGTATGATGGCATGTTTGCGGAAATTCAACTTCAAATTTCTGCGATTGCTAAGCAATTGAGTGGTAAGCACCAAGCTGGAAAGTTTCCAAGTGACACGGAAGTGGTGCAAAAAAAGGTTGTAACATGGTTGAAGGTGAAAGTAGGATGGAGGAAAATTTGGAAGTGATGACTCCTAAGGTTGAGATGGTGGAAGTTGAAGAAGAGTCGAATGTGGTTATTGAAGAAGAAAAAGAGGTTGAAGTAGAGAAGGTGGAAATAAGGAATGATGAGCGAATCGAGAATGTGGATTACTTTGAATATGTGAAGAAAGTGATGGGTTTTGTATACTGAAAGCATTTATTACAATGTGTATACAACAGTTTATTTCTCCTATCTGTTTAACAAACTGCATGTATGAACAAAAGTATCCTCTTGTCTCATCGATAGGGACGATCATACGGTGTGTAGTAGATCGCAGAAGACAGTATGATCACTTGACCTAGTGAGACATAAACATGATCACAGCCGAGACAGTGTATGAGGATACGACTGTCCGTATGGCTGCGGCATTGTCGGAATAAGTAGTCTGTCTTGGTTACTTGACATGCTGGTACGCAAGGGGTGGCGTATTCATGGACCGCTGAGATGTATTTGTCTGTCTGACATCAGCAAATACAAGATCTCGTTTTGATTGAGTCCAAACCCTAACAAAGGTTCAGGGGTTTGCACGGATTGACTGCTGCTTTGACTTGCCATGGTGGAGAGCCAACACAGCGCGCTCATATATCCGCATCTTGGGTAACAGCGGTTCGTGTAGTACTACCTGAGACTGGGTTTAGGTATCCATATCCGAGTAATAGGATGAGGACGTTCCCTGAGGAGCTCAATAACATTCATCGTGCCAAAGTCCTGCAGGCTGATTAAGTTCAGGCACGAGTGATAAGGTTTGAGTGGTACTACTAAGGAATTATAAGATATTAATTAATTGTAGGTAGAGCTTGTCAGAGGCTCCGATTAATTAATGAATGTCCGGTAACCTTAAATATGGGGATTCTCAATTAATGCAGCCCATTCTCACAATGTGGTAATAAAGGGGTAGGTCAGTATTAATTCTGTGGTGAAAAAGAATTAATATTAATTAATTAATTGTGTCCTGGGTTGTGGACATGGGAATTAATTA
>JAPKLW010000416.1:295997-343042 GCA_026898455.1 Plectranthus barbatus
AGGACACAATTAATTAATTAATATTAATTCTTTTTCACCATAGAATTAATACTGACCTACCCCTTTATTACCACGTTATGAGAACGGGTTGCATTAATTGAGAATCCCCATATTTAAGGTTACCGGACATCCATTAATTAATCGGAGCCTCTGACAAGCTCTAACTACAATTAATTAATATCTTATAATTCCTGAGTAGTACCACTCAAACCTTATCACTCGTGTCTGAACTTAATCAGCTTGCAGGACTTTGGCACGATGAATGTTATTGAGCTCCTCAGGGAATGTCCCCATCCTATTACTCGGATATGGTTACCTAAACCCAGTCTCAGGCGGTACTACACGAACTGCTGTTACCCAAGATGCGGATATACGAGCACGTTACTCAGGCTCTCCACCATGGCAAGTCAAAGAAACAGTCAACCTGTGCAAACCCCTGAACCTTCGTTAGGGTTTGGACTCAATCAATATAACGAGATCTTTTATTCGCTGATGTCAGACAGACGAATATATCTCACTGCGGTCCATCAATACGCCACCTCTGTGTACCAGCATGTCAAGTAACCAAGACAGACTACTTATTCCGACAATGCCGCAGCCATCCGGACAGACGTATTCTCATACGTTGTCTCGGCTGTGATCAGGTTTATGTCTCACTAGGTCAAGTGATCATACTGTCTTCTGCGATCTACAACACGCCGTATGATCGTCCCTATCGGTGAAACAAGAGGATACCATTGTTCATACACCTAAGATTGTTAACAGATAGGAGAAATAAACCGTTGTATACTCATTGTAATAAATGCTTTCAGTATACAAAACCCATCAATCTCCCACTTATACTCAAAGCATAACTAAGCTATTACAGAGTATAAAGTCCGTCTATCTAGTCTGCTGTCTCCTTAACCACTGTCAGTGGTCGGCATCCACCTCAGACCCAGCTCACAAATATGTCTTTCGTAAACTTTCTGCGGCAAGCTCTTTGTAAATGGATCAACAAGATTGTCAGCAGTGTCAATCTTCTTAATCAGCACATTTCCCCTCGATACGATTTCTCGTATGATATAGTACTTTCTCTCTATGTGTTTGCTTGCCCTGTGAGACCGCGGTTCCTTTGAGTTAGCCACTGCAACAGAGTTATCATAATAGATTGTGATGCTCCTCGGCAAACTCGGAATCACGCCCAACTCTAAAAGGTAGTTCCGGAGCCACACCCCCTCTTTCGAGGCGTCAGAGGCGGCGACATATTCCGCCTCCATGGTGGAGTCAACAATGCATTTCTGCTTTGAGCTCCTCCAAGATGCAGCTCCACCTCCCAGGGTAAACACATATCCTGAGGTCGATTTCTTCTCATCCTGGTCCCCTTGGAAATCCGAGTCTGTATAACCCACAGGGCACAAATCCTCACTTTGATAAACTAGGCAGAAATTCCTAGTCCTTTTCAAATACTTGAGGATATGCTTTACAACAGTCCAGTGCGCCTGTCCAGGGTTAGACTGATATCTTGCTACCATGCCAACGGCATAACAGATATCTGGCCTGATACACAGCATCGCATACATGAGACTACCCACAGCCGAAGCATATGGTACAAGACTCATCTCGTCTTTCTCCCGCTGTGTCTGAGGACACTGCCCACTAGAAAGACGAACGCCATGTCTGAAAGGTAGCAAGCCTTTCTTGGCGAGTTGCATGCTGAACCGGGCTATCACAGTATCCACATAGGATGCCTGGGATAAGCTCAACATTCATCTCTTACGATCTCGTAAGACCTTAATCCCAAGAATGTAGCCAGCTTCACCCAGATCCTTCATTTGGAACTGTTCGGATAACCAAACCTTGATTTCGGACATTACTTCCTCGTTGTTTCCAAATAGGAGTATGTCATCAACGTATAGTCCAAGGAAGACCACGCTCCCACTGACACAAAGTCGGTAAACACAACTTTCGTTTTCCAACTGTGCAAATCCATAGGATTTAATCACATCGTTGAAACGTAAGTTCCACAACCTTGAAGCTTGCTTAAGTCCATACAAGGACTTCATAAGCTTCCAGACAAGATGTTCTTCGCCCTTGCTTATGTAACCCTCGGGTTGCTGCATATAGATGTCCCTACCTTCTTCAAGGTTACCGTTTAGAAAAGCGGTTTTGACATCCATCTGCCAGATCTCGAGGTCCATATGCGCAGCTATGACAAGGAGTATCCGGTTGGATTTGAGCATGGCTACGGGTTAAAAGGTTTTGTCATAGTCAATGCCCTCTTTCTGACTATAACCCTTTGCCACCAGCCTGGCCTTGAAAGCCGTGATCTTTCCATCCGCCCCTTTCTTTCTCTTGTATACCCATTTGCACCCTATGGCCCTAAAGCCATCCGGCAAATCAATTTTCTGGAATACATCCATAGCAGTTATGGATTCTATTTCAGAATCCATGGCGACACGCCATTTGGAAACATCCTTGTCCTGCACTGCCTCTTCGTAAGTCAGTGGGTCAGAGTCCTCATGTCCGTCTTCCAAGCTCAAGTCCGAAGACTCACCCACGAACATGTACCTTTCCGGCTGGAAAATAACTCTCCCACTGCGACGAGGCATCGGTGCCGTGTCAGTAGTAGGTGCAGTGACTTGTGGTCCTGCACCTTGCACTGAAGAACGTGTCTGTGGTGCTGTACCTCTCACAGGAGCACCCACATCTACACGTTCCCCTTTCCTTGGAATTGCATTCTCGTTCTCAATTTCTTGAAGATCGATATCACTCCTTGACCTGTGATTACTCACATACTTGTCCTCCAAGAATCTAGCGTTGGTGCTAACAACGACTCTTTGACTCTCAGGATAGTAAAAGTAACAACCTTTCGTTTGCCTGGGATACCCTATGAACAGCATTACTTTTTACTTGCTTTCTAACTTATCAGGTTCCTTCGACAGTACGTGTGCCGGACAACCCCATACTCTAAACTTGCACAAACTAGGTTTGCGACCAAGGAAGAGCTCAGAAAGTGTCTTAGGAATTGATTTAGAAGGCACCACATTTAGCACGTAAGCAGCTGTCTCCAATGCGTAGCCCCAAAACGAAGTTGGTAAGTTTGCATAACTCATCATTGATCTTACCATCTCTAGAAGAGTCCTATTTCTTCTTTCAGCTACACTGGGATGTAATCCCATTTTCTGACAGATATTGCAGGAACTCATTACCGAGGTATTCGCCACCGCGGTCAAATCGCAGCGACTTGATAGTTTTCCCGACCTTCTTTTCTACCTCAGCCTTGAACTCTTTGAATTTCTCAAAGCATTCAGACTTGTAGCGAAGCAGGTAAATGTATCCGTACCTTGAGTAGTCGTCAATGAAATTGACGAAGTACTCGTACCCTCCACGAGCCTGCGTGGACATCGGTCCACACAAGTCAGAATGGATCAATTCCAACACTTCCTCTGCTCGAGACTGACTAGCCTTGAAAGGCCTAGTTGACATCTTGCCCTCGATGCAGGATTCGCAGACTTGATAAGGTACAGCCCGAACGAGGTCCAATGTACCGTCATTCGCAAGTCTTTGAATCCGCTTCAAGCTGATGTGACCCAGTCTCAAGTGCCAGAGATATGTAAGATCCTCATCAGAAGAAGTAAGTTTTCTCTTTCTAGGATTATCAATTACGGATGAATTACATGCAATACTTGCGGAAGACTTATGATTGCAGTTAACAACATAGAGAGAATTATTCAGCATTCCACGACAGATAACACCGTTATTACCAATGATAGAAACACCACTATCAAAAATAACTGAATATCCATCAACATAAAGTTTGGAAACTGAAATAAGATTCCGCCGAAAACCCGGCACATACAAAACATCTCTCAATGTTAAAACAGAATCATCAAAATACAAGGTGAAATCTCCACTGGCAGCTGCACTCACTTGTGCTGCGTTTCCCATTGAGATGGTAATCTCGTCATTCTTCAGCACCCTCCTCGGTGTGAACCCCTGCAAAATGTAACAAACATGATCAGTAGCTCCAGTATCCACTACCCACGAATGAGTAGAAACCGATGCTAAACATGTTTCCGTTACAAATGCAAATGACGTACCTTGTCCCTTGGCATTCGGACAATCCACATTTCCGCATCCAGCACATTCGTTCTTCTTTGGAGTGACCTTGGCTCTCTTCCCCTTCCTAGACTTGCTATCACTGCCTGCTTTCCTGAACTTGCTCTCAGCACCGTCAGTGCTAGAACCAGACAGAACAGGTTTCCGTGCTCGCATGGTAGACTGCTCCACTACAAGATCCTCAAGCAGCTCATGCAGAGCATACTCTCCCTTTGCAGCAGCAACTACCTTAAAGTCATTAAAGGATTCCGGAAGAGAATTCAAGATAATATCAATCTCGCCTTGCGCACTGATATTACCACCCCGCACAGTGAACTGTCTCATGAGATCAATCACAGATATCATGTGCTCCGTCACCAAACTATCCTCAACCATCGTCTTGCACAAAAGATTGTGTACAAGCTTATAGTCAATAGTTCGCTCCACTTTGCCAAAAGCTGTCGAGAGTTCTTTCCAAAGCTCTCCAGCCCTTTCGAGGTGTTCATACTTATGCCTTAATTCTCTAGACAGGGAACCCGTGATGAGCCAGAAGGCAAACTCATCAGCATCCTCCCGTTTGTCATAGAATTCAAGCTCAAGTTCGCACACTCCTCTCTGAGAGCGCAACAGTGGATCCATGTAAAGAACATGTGCTTGATTTTTCAGATAAAGGATGTGTTTGATGCAGAAACTCCATTCATGGAAGTTTGGACCAGTTAGAGGATTGAGAGCAAGTATATGATCGACAGTAGACATAGACATATCTGAAACAATAAAGAATCTTAAAATAAGAACATACATATTGAACTTCGAAAACAAATGAATTGAAAACCTTTTAATAAATCAAATACAAATGTTTTCCACTAATTGCCCAAGAGTTCCCACCGCAAACTACACTCGTAGACGTTTACGATGTCACCCTCAACCAGAACTGCGGGTTTTAAGCCCTAATCCATTTAATTTCACTACCATGTCAGGATGCTTTTGACACTAGAAATTAATAATTAGTGAAAACCTTAGACCAAGCCATCTCTCAAGAACAGGGATGCAATTCTTGCATTATATTCTAAGATGATTCTAAGCAATTAACCACAAATTTAACTCCGGCCAAAAGAGACAGTTTAGCATGGCACGCAACCATACCGCACAGCCCTCAAAACTTTTGTTATCTCTAATTTAAATCAATCCTAGAATACTTGTGAAAGAGATCTACGCAAGCTACACTCGTAGACGTTTACACAAATCCCTCCCACTATTCACATGATTTAAATTGTTTGTCTAGAAATCCCAACAACCGTACCCATGCACCTCCGGGAACTAGCAAGCTACACTCGTAGATGTTTACTAGAACGAGAGATACACTTACAGCCTAGGACCGCTTTATGGAGGTCTATTGATTTTAATTAAAAAAATCTGCTTAGTATTTTTTTTTTAAAGGTTTCTTTATGCGCACATATAATTTCCTTGTTATTATATTTCCCAAATTTTTGCATGTATTTAAACAAGCCCAAAAATTCCCAAAATATAATCCAACAAAAGAAATTAATCACATAAGCATGCTTGGAAAGCTGTAATAATAAAAGCATTAAAACATGATTTTCCTATTATCTACACATGCTTAAATAGCGCACATAAATAAATCACATATCATACGAGGACAATTAAGGCAAACAAAAATTCCTCGCGGCCCCACAAAATAGAAAATAAAATCTATCTATTACAAATTTGAATTTTGAATTAATTTTGATAATTCCAAATCTTTTCAAATCTTCGAGAGGCCATCAAATCTGGATACACCAAATCTTTTGGATTTTTAGGCTTTTGTGATTTGATGATTTGCCCTAACCCTAATGCAAACCCTAGGGTTTACACAAGATTGTACAAACCACCAAAACACAAGCCACCGCGACGGGATAGCAGCAGCCGACGATGACCGAAGCCGCCGCCAATCGCCGACCGCCGCTGCCGCTGGCCCAGCGCCGCAGCGCCCGCGCCGTGCCTCGCGCGTGCAAGCACTGCGCTCGCGCGCTCGCACTCCCGCCGTCGTCCTCGCCAGCCATGCGTCGGCTCCGTCTTCGTTCTTCATCCTCGACCCGTCCAATTACAAATTTGAAAATTACAGAAAAACTATTCTATTACAATTTTCAAATCTACACTAATCACGGATTTTGTCGTGATTTTACAAAAACAATTCAGCCCTACACGGATTAAACCACCGCGGGCTGAATCAACGGCTTGCCACGAGGAACAAAAACCAACATCCACAATAAACAATAAATTCATACATGCATATCGAATTTTAATTATGAACAACAGAGCCATAAATCAGAAACCTGGCTCTGATACCAATTATAGGGGTTTTTCCGTGAACCGAATCACCAAAACCAAACTGAACCGGATCGATCTATGGATATTGCTCATAATAAAAATTCTCAAAACCCTAGCATGCTCCTATGAATTTAATACGAAGAATTGTGGATTTTAGGGTTTACCGTAACTCCGTCGAGTCTAAACCGATCTTTTGCGTTTGAATTCCAAAAACCAATCCAACCACGCAATTCAATTTTATCTGCGGAATCAGAAATTAGAACCCTAATTTCTTAAATAAAATCGAAGCAGAAAGAGAAGGAATAAAGATAATATGTTCTCCAGATTAGATCTTCAGGGCTGTGTCCCGGTGCTGTTCAGATCTACTACTGGTGAGGACTCCGTAGATCTGTGGCTTGAGCAGGACCAAAATTCGAAAATTCTCCTCCTTTCTCTTCTCAAAAATGGCGCCCACCTCTCTCTCTCTAGGGTTTGTGTTTCAACTGTGTTATGATTTATGAGAGAGAGCTGTCTATTTATAGACCTAGGGTTAGAAACCCTAATGGGCCATTTTGGGCTCAATTCAGCACACTTGTTGGGCCAGACCTGGGACCTAATGCAAATAATAAAGTGGGCCTATAAATTAATTAATTCTCATGTCCACAACCCAGGACACAATTAATTAATTAATATTAATTCTTTTTAACCACAGAATTAATACTGACCTACCCCTTTATTACCACGTTATGACAACGGGTTGCATTAATTGAGAATCCCCATATTTAAGGTTACCGGACATCCATTAATTAATCGGAGCCTCTGACAAGCTCTAACTACAATTAATTAATATCTTATAATTCCTGAGTAGTACCACTCAAACCTTATCACTCGTGTCTGAACTTAATCAGCCTGCAGGACTTTGGCACGATGAATGTTATTGAGCTCCTCAGGGAATGTCCACATCCTATTACTCGGATATGGATACCTAAACCCAGTCTCAGGCGGTACTACACGAACTGCTCTTACCCAAGATGCGGATATACGAGCACGTTACTCAGGCTCTCCTCCATGGCAAGTGAAAGCAACAGTCAACCCGTGCAAACCCCTGAACCTTCGTTAGGGTTTGGACTCAATCAATATAACGAGATCTTTTATTCGCTGATGTCAGACAGATGAATATATCTCACTGCGGTCCATCAATACGCCACCTCTGCGTACCAGCATGTCAAGTAACTAAGACAGACTACTTATTCCGACAATGCCGCAGCCCTCTGGACAGACGTATCCTCATACGCTGTCTCGGCTGTGATCAGGTTTATGTCTCACTAGGTCAAGTGATCATACTGTCTTCTGCGATCTACAACACGCCGTATGATCGTCCCTATCGGTGAGACAAGAGGATACCATTGTTCATACATGTAAGATTCTTAACAGATAGGAGAAATTAACCGTTGTATACTCATTGTAATAAATGCTTTCAGTATACAAAACCCATCAGAAACATGGTGAGCTTACATTCCGATGTTGTGGCAAAGAAGTTGTGTTTTCCTTATCTCTAAAGAATGGGAATGAGAGTGAAGTTGAGAAACAAATGATTGATGTGCTTGATCCGGGCTTAAAAATCATGAGTGAAGAGAATGAAGAAAACAAGGATTCGGGGGATGAAGATGAATTTGATCAAAATCGAATGAAGAAAGCTCGAGTGGATACGGATCCACCTCGACGTGCAAGAAGGAAGCTCCTTTTCCCTAAGGATCATGTGGTAATGAGATGAGGTATGAGTTCGGGATCGGCACCCTTTGATCACGATTGACAGTGAGGTATGGTCGTCGAGCTATCGACGTTAAAAAAGCGCTTATTGGGAGGCAACCCAATGTTTTTAAAATTTCATTAATTTGCATATTTGAATAATTGTTAGTTTATGATTTTGGTTGAATAATGTTGTTTGTTGATGTGAAGGGTTCTTAATTGTTTGTGGGTCTACAATTTCAATTGGCAATGTGAATGAAGGTTGGAAATGTTGGAGGCGATGTAACTGGAATTTTGTCAAAAAAAGGGTGAAAAAGTCGAGAACAGGGGGCGCTCGGCCGAGCAAGGCAGGCTCGGCCGAGCTGGACCGAGCCATGCAGACAGAGCATTCGCTCAGCCGAGCGAGGCGGGCTCGACCGAGCCTAATCGTGCCAGCCCCAAAATCACGTGAACAGGGTCCTTGCTCGGCTGAGCCATCTGTCGCTCGGTCAAGCCACGTGCATTTTTAAACACAATTACGAGACCCATTTCCTATTTTACTTCATTTCGGTCGAGATTTTTACTTCTAAAGTTCCTCTAACTTTGTTTTGCTTTAATTGGTGCAATTCTCACCCTTTTCAACTTGTTAATAGCTAATCGTCGTGAAAGTGGTTTTCCTTCTTCCACAATTTGCAGGCCTGATGGATTTGATGATGATGAATATGCTCGTTTCATCGTGCTTACACAACGGCAAGTGGTTGGAACAACATACTTATGCCCAGTTACCTTGGAAGCACTGGATTTCAAAAAAGATGTCTGAAATTTGTTCAAAATCATGGGTTGGTGGAAACTACTTCATGGGAAATGGCCTGCTTACATGAAGCTTACAAAGGAGTTTTTGGCCTCAATTCGGGTGACGTGGAATGCGCAAGGTCTTCCAGAAATGGTAAAATTTAAACTCAATGGTCAAGAATTTTTCCTTAGTAGGCAGGAGATTGACATGATTTTTGGGTGTTCAGGAGATGCAAAATTTATGTTTGATGAGATGAGCCCACCTGAATTTTGGGAATCTATTTCTGGAATTGCACCCCACAGGATTTTAATATCACAGCTTGTAGGTCACATCTGATTAAGAATCCAGTTGTTCGTTATTTGCATCTTATGATAGAGGGATGGTCTTGTGGTTTTTATGGTACTGGGATTGTTGGCATTCCTGATTTTCAATTTCTATTTGCTTTACTGCATGGTAAAACTTTTTCTATTGGTGGATGGTTGATGGAAAATTGTAACAATACCATCAGTTTTGATAATTCAGTTATTTGTGGTGGGGGATTATTGTTTCCTATTTTTGAATCATGCGGTGTTGCTATGTCGGGAGTATTTGCCCCAGGGTTGAGCTTTAACACGACCGCACTGGTTACTAAGGCGTTCTTGGTTCCCTCTAAGTCGGGTATTTGCTATTTCTACAAGTTTGGGGACATGGGAATCGAATTGCCTAACCGTGCTTAAACTGAGGTTGATGATTTGTGAGATCGGTCTAACTGGTTGATGAGTACTGATGCTCATTTTGCTATGACTCGACTGATTATGTCTCGTTGTGAAGAGGTGATCCCCATGCCATGCCAGCACTGTTGCCGTGACCAGCTGCCAGACCCAGAGGGGTGAGAGCGCACCGTATACCTTTTTACAAACTTAGTCTAACTTGACTAAGTTTGGGGGGATTGGTTGGTATCCGGTGCTATACTTTGGTTCACTCTTATCTCTCTATCTTTATCTCTATCCTAGTATAGCTTAGTTTAGTTTTGAATTGAATTTAAACTGATTTGATCTTTCGATTTGGTTGTACAATGATATTGATCTACCTTTACTTTGGTTGTGGATGATGTTTGGATTGCTTTTATTTTAATTGAATGGTTGTTGATGGATTATTAGCGATCTTGCATGAGATTGAATTCTTTCCATTTGGTTTTGGTTTGTGGATATGATAAATGGTTTAGTATGAATGGTTGTGCTAGTGGATAATGTTCTATTTTTCTTGATACATTGGTTTGTGGAAAGTTTGGTGGATATGAGAGCTTCATTGGCTTGATTATGCTCAACTGTTTGGTGGTGTTGTGTTGATTTGTAGTAGGTACAGATAAGGCATGGAGAGCGGTTTGATCGTGTTTACAGATGGGTAACACTTTTTATCGTTTCTCCTACCATTTAGCTTCATTTCAATTGTTTCAAGGCATGTAGATTGTTATTAGGATGTTGTGTGCTTGTTGTGTGTGTGATGAACCCAAATGAGAACTTGATATTTGAATCATGATTTACTTAGTAAGCTCAAGATTTACCTTAACCAATGATAGGGTGGAGTCTAGTTGTCAAGGCATGCTTTAGTTGAACTTTTAAATTGCCGAGTTTTGTGTGTGGTTAATGCCTAGGACTTGACAAAAGCTGTGAGGTTTGAGCTATGATATTGTCATATCTTTATTGGTTGTGAGTAGCAAGTTTGAGAGCACAAAATCTAGAACTTGAATATATTCTCTATCTATTTGGCATGAGTTTGGTAACTAAAAAATAATCTTAGACCATTGATTCTTAGTCCCACCTTTCACTTCGGGAGTATAAGGTGGCTGTTATCATAATTTTGCCCTTCATATCTTTGACCCCCGTGATTGTGCTTAAATGGTGAATTTTCTTCGAAATTATTAGGACAAATTTTGGGGGGAATGAGTGTATGAGGGTGAATACGGTGATGAGAGTTGGGTTGGGATTGTTTGGCATCTTTGTATTGCAAGTGTGAGGCATGAAAGTTTTAAATAAAGGATTGATGTGAAATCTTAGAAAATGAGGCACCAACAAAAATTTTGGGTGCTTGGAAAAATTGATTGAAAAAGAATGAGAAGAAAGAGAGAAAAAATAATAATAAAAAAAAAGAGAGAAAAGAGAATCACCATGAAATGAAAAAATGATGGTTTTAGAAAAAAGAAAAGAAAAAAAAATATGAGAGTTGTGAATGGAAAAAGCCTCAAGGTTAGAAGTGGATTGAAGAGAATAAGTTTGGGGGTTTTGGGAAATGGAGAAGTTGTCACTTTTAGCCCAAAACCACCCACCTTTTAGTAAGCTACGTTATAACCGAAAACAAAGACCTTTGTGATTTTAGGAGCCAACTCGTTGTAGTATAGTGGTGAGAATAGTTTCAAGCCTATGGAAATTGTGCTCAATATCTTGTGAATGAGTGAAATTTCATCAATCCCTAAAACACGTAAGGGAGTGCTTTAATTTCTTTATCCAACATTGATGAGTGGTTCAAGTCATTAGCATCCACCGTGTCACAAAGTTAGGTGATAATCTCGATTGATTAGGGCATGCCAAGATAATTTATATGAGTTATGAGGTTCCTTGATGAGGTTCATTGATTGCTTTACTTTGTTTTGATTGAGGACAATCAAAGGTTCAAGTTTGGGGGATTATGATATGTGTGTAAAATAACCTATTTTTCGATGTGTGAGCGTGCATGTTTGTGGCCATTTTACCCTCATATCATAAGTTGTTGTTGTTCTTTTGTCGTGTTTTCGTGTTTTGAATGTTGTGGGACGAGTTTTGAGCATATTATAGCATTTTTGGTGGAGTTTTGGAGGCAAATTGCCCGAGTTTGGAGTCCAAGGAGGTTAGGCTCGCCCGAGCAGAGCGAAAGGAAGAATTTTGGAGTTTGGAGGAGTCGCCCGGCCGAACGAAGCAGGCTCGGCCGAGCCAAGCCAGACAGAGGGCTCACTCGGCTGAGCTCTACAGGCTCGACCGAGCCCTGCCGACAGAGAGCAGGCTTGGTCGAGCCAGACCGGGATTTTCCAAGTTGGAGCGGTTTCCAGCGGGGCTCGGGCGAGCCGTGGGTGGTTGGGCAATCTGAGGCCCTGTTTTCTCGCCTATAAAAGGGAGAATTTCAATTTTTAAAAGAACATTTGGTCAAAATTACAATAACCGTCACGAGAGTTCTCTCTAGATCCATCTCCAAACCATTACCCATCCACATTCAAGGTGTTTCAAGCCAAATTCTTCCAACTTAGTGCAGATTAAGGAAGCAAGGAAGGTAGATTGGATACAAGTGGATTCTCTCATTTCTCTTATTGATTTGTACTCAATTCAAGGTATGAAGAACTAATTTCACATGTGAGTGTTGTAGAATGGATATTGTGATGAGTGGATATCAAATTTGTTTGTTTACTTTCCTTTGAGGGATTGATTTTCACTTGAGCTTTTTCCTTACCTCTTAGATGTAGGTAATAGCCAGCTTTTGAGGTAGTTGACGTGAACGTTGCAGCCAACACGCGGGCGGAATCATCGTGATAAGTTTATAATCATACGATTTTAGTTCCAATCCATGTGCGGGGCTAGGTCGTAGGGCGATAATTGACGGTCGATTGGGAGTGATCTAGAGGTTAATAACGTAGTTGTTTGCAATTCCTAGTGTCATCTACCATTAGTTCACCGTAGCAAGGGGCTAACGATTGTAGGGTCGATTGCTCAACCTCATAGGGATTAAAACTTGGTTTACAACATAGTTTGATTCAACTTGGAACAATAGAAATTCAAACAACACTCACTATCTTCTTATTGTTGAACATGATATTCTAATCTACCTAAACAAGTTAATCGATTGTTTTGGCTTCAGAGTTTAAATACACATGTTTGGTTATTGCTTTGTTACATTTATGCTTGGTTTATGTTGATTTTGCCTAGTTAAAGAATTACCAACAACTATTGCTTACCTAGCTATTTGAACCTTCAAACGAGTAAGTGATCTTCACTACAGCGAATTGAAAAGGACCTGGATTGATAAATTTAACGTGAAGATAGTGTTGCATTTCACCGTCGTCAGGCAACTAAAGAAATTCGAGGTGAAGGGATAATGGGTGTTCATCAAGAAGAGCTCATGAAGGAAGGCATCGAGGAAACGGTGAAGATCATTGAAGGAGTGAAGAAAGGAGAAATTGAGGAGCCTTCACCTGAGGAGATTCAAACAATACCAGTATCGGCACAATTCATAGAAGAGGAAAAGCCGACAATAAGCAAAGAGTATGAGGATAGGTTGCAACGAGAAATGTTAACTAGGGAAGTAGGCAAGATTGAGGAGAGAATGGTAAGTGCATTGGATGAGTGGATCAATGAGTTTCTTGAAGTGGGGATTTGTATGGAGAATGGTTTTAAGATCACTTCAAAGAAGGAGCACTCATTCATGCAAATTGAGTTCGTCTTGGAAGGATGAGAGGGGTGAAAGAAAGATTGCCATTGACAAATTGCTTCCAAGTAAATGCCAAACAAGGGAGAAAAGTGTATTTAAAATCCACAAGATTTTTGATAATGGATGAACATGGTGAGGTCGTCTAGCTACCGACGTAAACAAAAGCGCTTGTGGGGAGGCAATCCAACCGTTTTTCTTTCTCTTATTTGAATTCTTACCTAGGTAATTGGTATGTAGGTTACTTGGTTGATAAGTTCTAGAGGGAGCGTTTGAAGTTTTAGGAGTGACGATGCACCGCCTACCTTTTTGCAAACTTAGTCTAACTTAACTAAGTTTGGGGGGATGTGCCGGTAGTCGGTGCCTTGGTTCATTCTTCTCCTCTCTCTCACTCTTATCTTAGTTTATCTTGCTTATTAGTTTAGTTTGTTGTTTGATAATGATTTCTATCTTTGATTGGTATTATAATGATTTACTGGATCTACTTTGGATGTAGATGTTTGGATTTGGGATTCGGATTTTTTATTCTAATGTTTGACTTTGATGATTGGATGGAATTATTAGTGAGCTAGCATGATTTTATACTTCCTATTTGCTTGGTTTGTGGACATGTTGAATGGATTGATTTGTATGGTGGAGCTAGAGGATATTGTCTTATCTTTGTTGATTTTTGGTTTGTGGTAAGTTTGGTTGAAATGAGAGCTTAATGGTTTGGTTTATGCTCAATAGTTTGGTGCTGTATGTGTTGTTGTTGAGTAGGTACCAATAAGGCTTTGGAGAAGCGGTTCGATCGTGGCTACCATTGGGTAACGCAGTCTATCGTTTCTCGTGCCAATTAGTTTCATTGCATGTAGATTATTTTTAAGGTTGTGGTGTGCTTGTGTGTGTGTGATAAACCCGAACTATACTTGAGTTTTTAATCATGATTTACTTGGTGAAGTTTGATGTTTACCTCAACCAATGATATGGCAGAATCTAGTTTCGAAGCATGTCTTAAGTTTAACTTTTGAATTGCCGAGTTTTGTGTTTGGTTAATGCATAGGACTTGACAAAAAACTGTGAGTTTTGAGCCTTGATATTGTCATATCTTTGTCATTTGTGAGAGGCAAGATTGAGAGTTCAAAATCTAGAACTTGCATCCGTTCTCTATTGTTGGTCCCTTATGATCAGAGTCGTCGTGGTTACAATAAAGTACACACACGAAGTGCAGCGGAATAGATTGCTCTTTCTTGTATTTAAATTATTCTCAACTCTATTTTAGTTAAAGTTTACTTAGGTTACCTTTTTCAGTTATACACTAGCAACTTGGTCACTAGGTTTTAAAACATAATAGCTCGAAAAGCAGTAACAACAAGACAACACACAATTTATAGTGGTTCGATCAAATGATCTACGTCCACTCCTTAGTCGAATCGCTAAGAATTTTACTAGAAAGTATACGGTGTACAAAGAGTTGCCTTTCCTGTTAAGCAATCAGTCGTTTGAAGGTCTGTCTGCTTTACGGTTATCTTCCGATACCCCGGACTTTCTTGGTGTGGCTCCGGCTGAGTCAAGGGCGTACCTTCGTAAAACTCGCTTTCACCACTCGCTTGGAAGAGTTTAGAGTTCCCTCCGAACTATCGTGTGTTCTCAGCTTCAATGCCCACCTTAATCAATTTCTTCACAAGAAATTGATTGCTGGATGCTTTCTTTAAAAAAAAAGTGATCCCAATGATTGAAGATTCTTGAACCAGTTCAAGAATCACTCAGAAGAATGTCAGACGTAGTGAGACACTCTGAAAGTTCAAGGCCTTTGGATATCTCTGGATTGTACCTTTCAACTGGACTGCTCTCTTGCCTTTTTGCTTTTTGGAATCTTTCGTATATCGAGTTTTTGTTAGAGAGTGAGCAGCACCTGCATCTTCCTTTGACTTGCCTTTTATAGCGGTGTCCTCGAAGTTTGAGTCGGCAGATCCGTTTAGACACAACGGATCTTTCTCCTTAAATACAGGTAGCTATTTACTAACTTTTCTGCTTTTGGACAGGCTTTTCCGTCCTACTTCTAACATGGCTAATCATCGCGTGTTGGTCAGAATGGCGGTGTAGCAGTTGTTCTGGTTTGCTTTGCTGAGCTTCTACTGGTACGGGATGCTGGATCTCTTTCAGCATACTTCTGGTCTCAATGCGCAGCAAGTGGTTTGTCTGCTACTCTGATTTTGGTTTGCTAGCATCTTCAGCAGTTTAGGATGTGTTTGTTGAATGCTTTCTCCTTAGCATTCTGTTATTGCTAGCGGTCTTCCTTTAGCATTCTTTGATGTTTGCTGAGATACTTCCAAACAGCCTATACTATTACAACTCGATGTTTACCCTATACAAGACATTACATCAGTTGCTAAGCTATGCTAATGTTCAGCAATGATCGACCGTCTACTAAGGTTTGATCCAACAAAACCTTTTACAATAAGATCCTAAGGGTAATTCATGAACATTTTCCCAACAATTTCCCCCTTTTTGGTGCGATCAAAGCTTATTGGGGATTGTTGAGACTTAGCTTAGAAGTTAAAACAAAATTACAAGCAAAGCATTCAGCAACCATTTTAACATCCTTCGTTGAGTACACAGAGAGTGTATTTCAACTATTGTTCATACTCGGTAAAAAATGATAAAATCAAAAAAAAGATAGAGAGTGACCTTAGTTCTGAGCATCTGGTGGAGGTTTTGGCTTCTCAAGAGATTCAACTTTCTTCATCGTCATGGCCATTAGTTTCTCCATCTGTTCAATACGTGCTCGTTGGTCTTCTCTCTGTTGTTCTTCTAACTTCATTCTCCGTTCCATCATTGCACGTTCAAATTATTTTTCTTTCAGCAGTAGCTCAGCTTCTTCTGCTTTTATCCTTGCTTGTTCAGCAATCCTTCTGTCCTCCCCCTCTTTGAGAGCATCCAAAACAGAAGTGGAGAAGGACTTGTGTGCATCAAGATCGACGCTGAGAGTCATCACATTTGTTTGCACCGTAGACACGGTTTCTTCGACATGTGTGATCTTGGTAGCGAATTGACTAACTTGTTGCTGAACCTCTGAGACAGAGGTTTTCACTCCAGAGATTGCTCCTCGGACATCAGCAACCTCTTTCAGGACCTCTTCATTGAATCTGGCTTGCTGGATATCGCGTTGATGTAGGGTGTTATGAAGTATGTTGACAAGAGATTGGAAGCTTACTTGGACTGATTCGGCGGCAATGGGATTTTCAGAGACAACTATTTCAGTACTGCTTGCTAATGTAGTAGCTTCACCATCTTCTCTTTCCACTGTAACAATTGCAGATGCTTGAGCTGCTGCTTCAACTCTTTGTGTGGCAACATCAAGAACCACATTGGTATCTACTTCCATGGACTCACTCACTAAATTCTGATCGAGATTTGAGTCAGAACCTTGAGTTTCAGAGACTTGAAGTGAGGTTGCAGTTCGAATGTATTCTTTCTGAAAGTTGATAATTTCGAGATAGTCCTGTCGCCTGGCCTCCTTTTCTTTTTCTTCTTCGATCGCGGCTAGTTCGAGACTTCTAACTCGCAATTTCTCCTCATAAGAAGCTTTATGCTTCCGATAAGCAATCATTGCAGCCCTTTGTCGTTTGGTTAGTTCCATGTGGGCCAAGGACTTCTTATCTCGGGCAAACTGTGATCTGGGTAGGGTCTGAGATGGAAGAAACTTCCTGTGAGCACGGATGGCTTGCAATCGAGCAATTACTTGTTGATCAGTATATTGTTTTGTGCAGGAGGGCTGGTCCATCCACTCATTTGCCCAGGTTTCTTCGGAACGCAAGAAATTAAGACCTTTTCTAGCGATAATAATCATCCTTTCCTCAAAACATAGTTCATGCATGATGTAGTCATAAGTTTTCCATCGTCTAAATTGAGTACCAAGCACTCTGCCTTCCTCTGTTTCTTCATGAATCTCAACATAAAAGACTCCTGCAATGTCCCTATTTACTTCTTGCTCTATGAAGGCTAAGATCACATCACTCCAATCTCTGAGATCAGCATTCATATCTTCATTAATCGAGACAGCAGCACACCACTGTGCTACTCTTCGTGAGCGAAAGAGTTTGCTAGGTAAACCATCAAATGGAATCCTTAGTTGTTCATTTCGCAAAGTGGGGTATTTTCGAAGAGTTTTGGCATCAAATACTTCGGTAGATTCCCCCTCAGAATCAGATTCTGATGAACAGGTGGATTCGTCCAGAAATCCAGCAGAGGAGAGTTCTTCTTCTATCGTCTCTTCTCCTTGATCTTCATTACTTGCATCGACTGTTGTCTCCTCAGTAGTATGGACTTCTTCAGCAGTATCGGCCATAGTTTCGTCAGCTGCAGTAGATTCTTCAGCAGTTGTTTTCATAGAATCGTCTGCTGCAGTAGATTCTTTAGCAGTGTCTTTCTCTGTTTCTTCAGCATTTGTATGAGCCATGTCTTCAGCAGACGGTTCCTTTTCAAACCCAACAATATTTTCCATATCAGAAGGTTCCTTAGCATTGAAGGCTTCAGATTCAGTCTCCTCAGTGTTTTCCTTAGCAACATGCTCTGCAGTAGGCATGTTCGTATCTGCGCTTTCCTTAGAGATTTCTGATGGTTCTGCATCCTTATTTTTGGAGTGTGTATCATTTGTCTTTGTTCGTGGCGCGTCCTCCTCTGAGCTACTGTCTTGATAAGATGTAGCAATTGGTTCGCGAAATTGAACCGATTTGCCTTTGGAGTGTTCCGTGGCTTTGAAAGCGCCAGATTGAATCAGCGTATCTAGCTCTTTATCAGTCATGCCGTCTGCTGCTGTTGTAATCTTTGTAGTGTTGCTAACCGCAATAGGGTTATCCATTTCTGTTTCTGTCAAAGTAGAGTCTATTACTGTCTTCCCTTTCTTTGCTGCTCTGTTTAACTCTTCAACAGCTTCCTCATCGGGTGCTTGACTAGTATTCTCCTTTTGATTCTCTCTTTCTAGATGAGATCTTTTTACTCTCTCGAAGTTCAGATCCCTTCCTTCGAATGCGATTCTATCCATCTCCTTTCTGTATTCCTTCATTTCCTGTGCCTTCATTTTTTCTGCACGCTTTCGTTTAGCTTCAGGTACGCCTTTCACACGTTCATCAAAACTTTTAGATGATAGGGGTGAATCAGGTACTTTTTCAGTGGAGACAGTGGCTAGCTCAGCAATTTTGTGTAGGCGCTGACAACTAGACCTTCTGTTCCTGGTGGGAGCAATATCCTTTTGTTGTTCAGAAGAAATTAGAACAGCAAGTTGACCAATCACGAGTGGCTGTTGGAGTGTGGCCTTTTGGTCCATAATTTCCTCAATCTGTTCGGTTGGTATCTCTCCAAGAGCTACTATATCATCAAGCTGCTTAAAGCATTGCTCTGTTTCAGCGTTCTGAGTTAATGCTGCTATTTCCTCAGCAGAGATAGGTGTTGCTATCTACAATACTTGTTCGCCCAAGGAACGTTTGTCTACTTCCTCATCTGAAGTGGGCTTGTCTGCATCCACATTAGATTTACCAGTCAGCTTCTTTGGCTTCTTGTAATCAAGAGGGTTGGCTGCTTTTCATGTGATTGGAATGAAATCAGTGGAGAGTAACTTCACTCCTTGATCAATTTTCGTTGAATGCATGACCAATTCCAGAAACTTGCTTATTTTCGATCCAAAATTAACATTTGATGAAAAAGTTCCATTCACAGACATGTGGTCGTTCTTCTTGGCGTGCTCTGCCCATCGTTCGAAGAAATACTCAGCCCAATTTCCCTTCACTTTGTCTGTGAGAGCCATCATTACTGCATATTTCTTAGCAGAAAGTTCAGAATATGATCCGGCATCGTATTGGAACATCTTGATCACCAATTCGGCTAGAATTTTAAATTCATCCTGTTGGGTGTTAGTGGGTGTGGCAGCCCGGAATGTAATCTCATGACATTTCCTATCCTTCAGTACTCCAGGCTTCTTCCAGGAATTCCAACGTCTTTCCATCTCATCATAATCCGTTACTTTGTAATGAGATATACGTTCCCCCTCATTCCGAAGACCAAAAGTTTTAGCAAGAACTTCGGCACTGACTTCAATGATACTTCCATAAACACAAGTTTTAAAAGATTTTCCATCTTCACTCATGACTGCTCTGGCATAAAATTCAGAAACCATATGCGGATGAAAATGCATGGGTTCAGCGGATAAGTATTGAGTTACCTGTTCGCTATCGAGGATATCCATTATCCAATCCGAGATATGTTCAGCAGCAAGACGTTTATACAGAATTCGATCCTTCATGACTTGAGCCAAACGCCTCTGCTCCTTTGTGTGTCCGGCTAGGGATTTCTTCTTAGCCATCATAACAAGCTGTCCATACGATATTAAATCATCAACATCTTCTTTCTTTAGAATCCTAGGAAACCCTGGTGCATGCCGCATATGTAAGGGTTCTTCAGAATTTGGTGGAAAATTGAAGGGACGTGGTTCATTTGATTCAGGGCGATGGTTCTGACAGGTAGATTTCTGGGATGATGAGGCTATAGATTCTGTAGCCATGTCTGTGAGGGAAAATCTGGAGTAATTTTTTCAACTTCTATGGAGACTTTAGGATTGGGGATTTTGCTCTGACTTTCGAAAGATGAGAAGAAAACGAACAGTGATCAGAGCAAAGGTAGGGTTAATTTGAATGTGAGATCTAACGGTTGTGGGAAAATCTGCGAAGTGTTAGATCAATGGTTCAGAATAAATGCGTCTTTCCATATGGCTTCCCATGCTCCGAGAAACACTCAAGTGTTTCTAACGTGGCGTCTCCTCAGTTGATGCCGCCGTTTGCATGCATTAATTACGCCTGATCGGGTCCGATCAAGTTTGAATTTTGAGTCATCCCGCCTCGATTTAGGATATATTGTTGTTTCTAAACTAGCAGCCATTTAAGGATGCTGATAGAGGATGGTCCCTCTCA
Source organism: Plectranthus barbatus (assembly GCA_026898455.1). Lineage (NCBI taxonomy): Eukaryota > Viridiplantae > Streptophyta > Magnoliopsida > Lamiales > Lamiaceae > Plectranthus > Plectranthus barbatus. The sequence continues at coordinate 316,278 of JAPKLW010000416.1, forward strand.
GCATTCTAATTTTCAGCAACTTCGGAAGATCTGCTAAGTCTTTGAGAGCTCTTATTTTGAAAAATGTGATGATGATATCCTCGAACTTTTCAATACTCCTTTCTCACTATTGCTGAAAAAAAATGATTTGACTTCCCATGCATACACGTCGATCCCTTTACTGGCGATGTTTCGTATTCCAAGAGGTGAATCATTGCGATCTTCAGACATATTTTTCTCTTTCTTCGCGTCATAAATGGGAAATCCTCTATAAATACCTCAGTTTGAGATTATCCAAACATCTCAACTTTCCTTCTTTCCTAATTCACACTTTCAATCTTCTTCTCCTTCAAGAAAGTCAGGTCCCTTTCTTCACTCATGGACTCTCCTCCATGAACCATAGATATCAGACGCAATCTGGTCCTGGATGAGCCAGGTCTGGATAGGTATTGCATAGATGATTGTGATGTGGCAGTGAAGATCATATCTACGTTGCAGTGGGGGGGTCTTTAGCAATTTGTGTGTGCTACTCCTCACCATTTTCAAAAGGAAGTGTTGAGGGGTTTCCTCAGTGATTGCCATGTGGAACCAAACGCAATCTATGGGGTGTTCCATGATAAGCTTGTCCATTGGACCCCTGACACCTTTGCGGTTGATTTCGGGCTTCCTCGAGGTCCGTTGTCTGTAGAGGACTATCTTGCAGAGGAAGTGGCTCCAGAATGGCTGTCATGGGAGAAATGGTGTCATTCTCCTCGTTTTGATTTCAACCCTGACATTCCTGCCTCTGGCCTCCAGACATCATATTGGGTCATGTTCCGTTTTGCCCATGAAATTCTGCTTGGAGAGGAGCCTTATGACCTCTGTTTCTCAAGATTTGTTTGGCAGGTGATGATGGCCATGGATGATGCTGCTTCCGTTGACTGGGCCGGATACGTCTTCAAGAATGTCTGGGAAGCTGTCAAGCTTCATCCGTTCGTGCCTCTGCGGAATGGAATGCAGCTCAGCTGGTTGATGGAGAAGTATTTTCCAGAAATCGCTGACGGTCCATCCAACCTTCAAGGGGCTGATTTCTATCCTTATAAGCCAGTGTCGCCTTTCTAAATGAATTCCGTAGTAGATCTTGTATTTCCTCTTTTGTTTGGCTGATAGTGCCGCTTCTTCCTTTTGTAATGAATACCTGCTTCAAGGCATGTTCCTCTTTTGGTGAAGAATATATGAATATTTCGATCTCTTGATGTTTTTTTTTTCATGACAAAATATAGATGTGATCTTCATTCCTTCATAGTTTGCTGAGCAGAAACAATTTATCTGTTGAAAGTTGATAGGGGCATATCCATCATTCGCCATTAGCTTAGCAGACTACATATAGTAAAGTCTCCCATAATATGCTGAAAGTAACATAAGAAAATCCAAGAAAACCAGAAAGAATGAGAGTAGTATCTCATTCATCCGCAGCAATATCTAGTTCCATCATGCCCAATTTGATGCATAATTCTTTGAATCTTGCCTCTGCAAGGGGCTTAGTGAAGATGTCTGCTATTTGATCCTCAGTACATATTCGTTGAATATCAATATCCTTCTTTTCTTGATGGTCACAGATAAAATGATGTCGGATGTCAATGTGTTTTGTCCTGGAATGATGTACTGGATTCTTTGTGATGCACATAGCACTATTGTTATCACAGTAGATTGGTACGCATTCAGGTGAGATGTCATAATCTTGAAGTTGTTGTCGAATCCACAGAATTTGCTGACAGCAACTAGCAGCCGCTACATACTCTGTTTCGGTGGTTGAGGTTGCTACCGAGTGCTGCTTTTTGCTGAACCAGCTGATCAATTTATGACCAAGGAATTGACATGTACCACTGGTGCTTTTCCTGTCGATTTTGCATCATCCAAAATCAGAATCTGAATATCCACTCAGGGCTAGACTGTCGGCTCTTGGATACCAAATTCCTAAGCCTTCTGTGCACTTTAAATAACGGATAATTTGCCTCGCTGTGTCTAGATGTGTTTTGTTTGGTTGGGATTGATATCTAGCACATAGTCCCACAGCATATGATATATCGTGTCTGCTGGCTGTAAGATATAGCAGAGATCCGATGATCCCTCGATATAAGGTAGGATTTACTGCTTCTCCTTCTTTTTCTAGATCTGTTATACACGCATTGCTGATGGGGATCCGTAAGCTCTTGGATTTCTCTAGACAGTATTTTGCAATTAGATCTCGCGTGTATTTCTTTTGATGAATGAAAATTCCTTCATTTGATTGTTGAACTTGAAGTCCAAGAAAATAGGACATTCTTCCCATCATACTCATTTGAAAATTACTCATCATTAGCTTGGAGAATTTGTCACAGAGAGCTTGATTCTTTGAGCCAAAGATGATGTCATCAACGTAGATTTGCACAAGTAGAATACTTCCTTCGTCCTTAATACGAAAGAGTGTTTGATCAATCCTTCCCTTTTTGAAGCCATTGTCGAGTAGAAACTTAGATAAAGTTCCATACTAAGCTCGAGGTGCTTGCTTCAATCCATACAAGGATTTTCTTAGTTTATAGACCTGATTTCCATTCTCAAAGCCTGGAGGCTGCTCAACGTAGACCTCCTCCTTGAGTTCGCCATTAAGGAATGCACTTTTGACGTCCATTTGCATGACCGAGAATTCATGATGCGCTGCATAAGCGAGAAATAGTCTGATTGCTTCCAATCTTGCTACAGGCGCAAATGTCTCATCATAGTCGATGCCTTCACATTGTTTGTACCCTTTGGCTACAAGGCGTGCTTTATTTCTTACCACCAAGCCTGATTCGTTCTTCTTGTTCTTGAATACCCATTTGGTGCCTATGACATTATGATGTTTTGGTCTATCCACCAGATCCCATACGTGGGTGCGAGAGAATTCAGCAAGCTCCTCTTGCATAGCGTTTACCCAGTCTGGATCACGTAGTGCATCCTCAACTTTAGTTAGTTCTTCACTTGATAGATAGCATGAAAACATTGCAGATCCTTGTCTGGTCAGGACGAGGTCATTGATATCTCCAAGAACATCTTCTAGTAGATGTGCACGCAGCCATGCTGGTCTGATTGGTTCTCCAGCAATTCTTTCTCCTCTGAGATTATTGGTATGTTCTGCATTGACCACTTCATCCTCAGCATCTTGTGTTTTGAGAGTTTGATCTTCAGCATCAGGAGTTTCTTCAGCAGCCGGTACTTCGGCTATAGGAACATCATAGTCTGGATCTTCTCTTTCAGTGGAATTCTCAGCATTTGGTGCCTCAGCAACTGGTATCTCAGCAGCTCCTCTGCCAAGATCTTCAGTAGCATTGATTTCCTCAGCGACGGGGGTAAGATTAGAGGTTTCCTCGTCTGAATCATCTAGCGGATTAAAGATATCCTTTTGGGGATTGGCCTCAGCATGATCGTTAGCATCACTGGCCTGGTCCGCTGGACTTGTCTGAATAGGATTACATTCATTCATAGACTTAGTCGGATCAAATCGTAAGTGTTCAAGATCGATTGACCATTGACATCATTAGTCTCATGATTGTCATCCTTTGTCTCGTTGATGGCTCTGCGCACTAAAGTAGATTCATAAAAAATAACATTGCATGTTATTTCCACAATTCTGGTAGTCTTATTTAACACTCTATAACCTTTGTGAGTGGGGTGACCGTATCCGAGAAGTACACCCTCATCCGACTTAGGCGAAAAAGTGTTAAGTTTTGACTTCCCGTTGTTATAGATATAACATGTTGCACCAAAAGCACGTAAATAATCTAAATTAGGCTTACGACCGTTATATACTTCATAGGGAGTTTTGTTAAATCGGCCATTGATAGAGCTCCTGTTCTGCGTATAGCATGCAATCATCACTGCTTTGCCCTAAAATTTAGCAGGTAGGTCGGTATCGGCTAGCATAGATCATACTGCTTCTTTCAAGGTTCGATTCCTCCTTTCTGCTAGACCGTTCTGCTGTGGGGTCCTAGCAATGGATCTCTCATGATTTATATCGGCTTCTGCGCAAAAATCCATGAGAATGCCGTTGCAGAATTCTGTTCCATTGTCAGATCGAATCCTTTTCACCGTAACTTCTTTACTATTTTGCTCCTTGAGGATTAACTCGGGTAGAGTAATCTTAACCTCATCTTTGGTTTTCAGTAAGCGAACCCATGTGTACCTGGAATAGTCATCAACTACCACAAGAGTATATATCTTTTTACTTACCGAGGGTGGAGTGACTGGTCTGAATAGATCCATATGTAATAATTCTAGGATTCCGCTTGAGGTGTTCTTTTCTGGGTTGGAATGAAATGAGGCTTTGGTCTGCTTTCCTTGTTGGCATGCCTTGCAGATGCCTTCTTTACGAAACGTGATGTTTTGAGGTAAACCTGTGACAAGTTCATTTCTAGAAATATGGTTCATGGTTTTGAAATTTAAATGATTTAACCTCTTATGCCATAACCAAGTGGTTTCCTCTTTGTTTAGTGCTAGAAAGCATGAGTGTTGTTGACCACTTTGCCAATCAACCACATAAAGTCCACCTTTCCGAATTCCTCGAAGCTTTACTTCTCCTATTACATTATCAGCTATAGAACATCCCGAATGAATGAAAGATACTGTGTACCCATTTTTGCATAGTTTACTTATGCTTAGCAGGTTGTGTTTGAGATTGGATACGAGAGCAACATTAACAATTCTTAGTCCGTTCCGCTCTATGCATCCTCTGCCAAGTACTCTTCCTTTGCTGTTGTCTCCAAACACCACAGATGGGCCATATGATTTTTGAATATCCGAGAATAATTCTTCGTCTCCCGTCATATGCGCAGAACAACCACTGTCTAGGATCCACTCATTTGACATGCCTGATGTCTTCGCACTTGAATCCTGATCCTGCAAGAACAATTAAGTTGATTTAGGTGCCCGTTTCGAGTCGGATCCTGGAGGATTAGCTTGAGTCATTGTTCCTTTTGGAACCCACATTTTGATAATCTTCAAAGATTTTTCTTCGAGATCTATTTTGCTATTTTTCTCAACTTTTTGACGTGCATATGTATGTGGTTGTACGTTGCGCTCCTTTCCCTTCATCGTCCTTTGATGATATACATATCTAGACTCGGGTCTCACATAGGTGTTTCTCCTATGCGGTGTGTAGTGATAATATTGGGGTTTCATTGAATGATCCTCAATGTGTCTTTCCCAAGAAATGACAGGATTTGGCTTCCTGGCATTTGAAACATGATGCTCAGCCTTTGTCCTTGAATTTGCTGAAAAGTTTCGCTTAGCAGACCTCAATTGTGAGTTTTGCTGAAGTTCAGCATCTTTTATGATCCTCTGCTGAAATCTTACATTTTGCTTGACCTTTTGCGGAGGTCTAGCATAGTGCTTGACACTCTGCTTGGGTTCAGCAGATTGTTTGATATTCTGCTGAGCGATCGGCTTAGCGTTTGAGGATTCAGCAACTAATTTATCCTTCTCTTTACTATCATCAAGTATTTTTCCGCCAGAAACAAAAATGATATTTTCCTTTTGCCTCGAAGTTTCATCTTTGTCATTGCAACTATGCCCAATTCCAGATCGGTCACCGTGACGTCTCTGTTGGCTTATCAGGTTATTCAAAATAACCTGACTAGTCATATATGCGCAAACACACTTCTCATTGGCTTTGTTTTTCAAAAACATATTTTCCTTTTCAAGATTTTTTAAATTTTCAAGAAGTTCAGAAGATTCAATTCTAAGTCTTGATAGTTCCTCACTATCAGACCTTAGTCTTTCGACTTCATTGGTCAGACTTAAGACTGTTTGTTTGAGTGATGAATTATCTTTCACAATAGCATCTTTCAAGGTACCTTAGAAAGTTCTAAAGAAAGCTTAGTAAGATAATATTCCTCAGAATCTAGGAAGGAATCCTCTGATTCAGATGTGTGTGATGAGCATGGAGTATTCGTTATAGGTGTTACCTCCTGATTGTCGACTGCTAGGGCCGATTCAAAGGGTTGCTCAGCATCAGCGGATGATTCGCCATCTTCAACGATTTTTGCCATAAAGACCATTAGGGCTTCTTCTTCCTCGTCAGTGGGGTAATATTCCTCTTCGTTGTCAGGAATATCTGGAACTTATGTCCGTGTCAGCAATGCCTTTGTTACAGCTCGCACTGCTCGTCTTTCAAATCTCTGACGCAGACGTTCTCTTTCCTCAGGACTTACTTTTGGACAATCATGCTTCAAGTGATCAGGAGACTTGCATTCAAAACATGTTCTTATCCTTTTTTCAGTAGGGTGCTGCATCATGCTCGCTTTTGCTTCATTTTCAGCTTTTGCTTCCAGAATCATTTTCTGTATCTTTTTCATCTGTTCTTCTAGCTCGCCTATCTTTCGATCTTCATCGTTGATAGTAGAAGTTGATGAAGTCTCCTTGGACAGTGTTGCAGATGCAGGTGTGGACTTTTCCTGGTTATAGAAAGGTTTCCTCAGAGATTTCCATTTGTTTCCATCCTTTTTTACAAAGTAAGCTATGTCTTCTTGAGTTCCAACGCTTGTGGAGTTCGGATGTATAACAGCAGCTTCATTTTTCTTTGACTGCTGAATGATGAATTCATGCGACTTTAGTTGAGAGAAAACTTCAGCGGTCGACATATTGTTGAGATCTTTTTCGCTCATGCTTGTCATCTTGACAAACCAATCACTTCTAGGGTAAAGCTTGGATATAATTTTGTTATTCATTTCCCCTTTGTCATATGTCTTGCCGACATTTTTGAGTTCAGCGATGATAGTGTTGAATCTTTCTTCCATCTCCTGAATGGTTTCTCCTGGAATTATGGCGAAGGATTCGTACTTGTCCACATCTACTTGTAGCTTGTTTCGCTTCATTTGTTCCATTTCTTGAGAGACTTCGCACACATAATCCCACATCTCTATTGTGGTATTGTAATCTAGAGCTTTATTGGACATTAGGGGTGGTAGGCATTCCATGATTAGTTTCATGGCGATAAACTCCAGTTAGCCTCTCTTTTTGTCTTCAAGAGTCCATTCCTCGTAGGGTTTACTCACCATCTCAGGTCTGGGTTGGCCACCAGCGGGTCCAGGGGGTGCAATGTTGACCTTCATGATTTCTATAGGGCCAACTGTTAGAATGTCCCTCATCTCTGGATGTATGCTCTGCAGCTGGATCATGGCCTTCTTTTTCCATGTTTCAAATCCATCCTTGTTGTACTTTGGAAGAGCGTGATTCGTCATCGGATAATTCTTGTCTTTACCTGAGCTATGTAAAACACAGATACAAGAGACGCAAGGAAAGACTAGGATCTATGTAATACCCCGTATGAAATTAAGCTGTTGGATCATTTAATCGAATTATTCATGAGAATTTCCGGAAATTGAAGGCGTTCATATTTAATTGTTTGTAATTGGAGAAATGGATTAAATTATGGAGTTGAGAATATTATTATTCTTGAGGAATTATCAAGATTTATTGGGAAGTGATAAGGTGGATTATGAAATTTTGAAATTAATATTGGATTTTGGACATACATGTATACTAGAATTTATATTATGAGAAGGGAAGTGATGTTATAATGTAAGATGGAATATTGGAAATTGAGGAGAATTATGAAAATAATAGAAATGGTATTTGGAATTATACAAATATGTATATATGATGGGGAATTATAATGTGAGAGGGGAAATAATTTTCTAAGGTGGAATCATACTTTATAATCCTACTCCACCTTATATTATAAGCTAGAGAGAGAGAAAGTGTTTTTCTCCCAATTCCAAAACCCCACCCCAAACCCGTCAGACCACCTTGCCGGCGCGATTTCGGCCAACTCCGGCCACCATTTGACAAGCCACCACCGCCATCTGAAAGCTCGTTCTCCAATCTTCGATTTGAGTACTCGTGGGCTCCGAGAGGACGAGGAACGAGAAAGTTATCGAAGAGAGAAGTTGAGTGTGTGTGTGGTGCGAATTTGAGTGTTCTTGATTTAAATCTCGATTTTCCGGCCATTAATTGATGTTTTGATGTTAGATTCGTGTTACTTATCATGTAGGGATCATTTTGACATCAAGAATTGCGAATTTGATTGCCCGAATCGCGTTCGCCGCCGCGAAGAAGGATTTTCCGGTGAGCTTCTTCCACCCTTCATTTCTTGTGGTTAATTCGTGTTTAAAGGCTTGAATCATGTTCTAGGATGTCTAGGGATCAATTATATGTAATTGCATGTAAGATCTATTGGAGAAATCGCGAGAAAATGCGAGTTTCAGGGTAGAAACCGGCGTGTTCGTCGGAGAAGACGACTCGTCCCGAACGGGACGGAAGCATCCCGCTCGGGACGAGCTTCGAACAGGCAACGGGCACGAGCCAAGACCCCATCCCGTTCGGGATGGGATGGTCCCGCTCGGGACCAGGTACGGCCACCCCAATTTTTGCCCGTTGTCCATTCCGATCGGGATGGACTCATTCCGTTCGGGATGGACTTCGGCCTTGAAGTATAAAACATGATTTTAAGCCTATTTTTCATGCCATTTCGAGTTAAATTGATCCCTAAGTTTGACATATGGATTGAGAAGCATGTTAAGCATGAAAATATGATTTAAGGCATGATGGTTATGAAATACGGATTGATAAGGGTTGGATGTGGATGTTGAGTTATATAAGATGTTGAATTGGAATTGAATGATAAAGACTAGGGAATTATGTTGAGAAGTCTTGGTTATGAGTTGGTTTGAAATTCAATTAAGCTTGTCGTTGTCCTAGATCGTCCGTCCTAATTTGGTGAACCTTGATTGTTTGTAGGAGGTTGAAAGTCGGAGGAGTGAGCTCAAGTTAGCGAAAACATCTGTAACTAAAGTCAAACATCAGGTGGGAAACTATTTCAGTAAAAACTCAAAGTGTGCGCTTACTTTCCAAAATGTGTGAAAACTGTTTTGTGTTTAAAATGAAACTGCTATGCTTATTTTTGTGATCCATATATGTACTTCTAGTTGATTTCCATCAACAGAAGGATTGATTGAGAAATAAGAATCAATGCCTGTTACGTGCTTACGTTAATCTTGTGAACCCATAAAAGAAAAGGGTGAGCGAGCCCAAACATCTAAGGCGAGCGAACCTTAGAATGAATTATCTATATATGAAAAGGGTGAGCGAGCCCGATCCTCTAAGGCGAGCGAACCTTAAGAATGAGTTATATACATCAATTAAAAAGGGTGAGCGAGCCCCAAATATCTAAGGCGAGAGAACCTTATGATGAATTCTATGAATTAAATTGACTGTGTGACGAAGTTACTTAATACTGAGTAAGAGAAGACATCACTCAAAATAATGTGTGTTTGTGTGAGTAAAATGATTTGGCTAGCACGGATTATTTCAACAAAACCCCGTGTTTAGCTGTGTGTGTGGCATAGCATGTTTCTTATATAATGTATGTTTTTGGGCACTGTTTCTCATTGGGTACGAAAGTACTCAGCCCCTCGCGATATTTCTAAATCGTGCAGGTTAAGCAGCAGGAACGGAGATAGCGGGTGTAAGCAGAAGGAGAAGAATAAATGTGATTTTGAAAAATGTACAGATCCTGTGACATGTATCTCCATATACATGTCACCATCACGTTACACGCACGCTGCTACACTCTCTGAAAACCCCTTCCCCTTTTTAATGTTTGTTGACTAAAATTGTGTTGATAACTGACTCGAAGGATTTGTGTTTCTGTTAAACTACTTTTATTTAAATTAAGTCTTCATCTTTTAAATATTTTGGAAATGCTCATCAAAACCTGAAACATCAATGTAACGTGGCCTCATATTGGGAAGGTCAGATGGGGGCGTTACAATCTAGGTCCTAAGCGACTCAGAAACAGTTGGTTTTTCAACCTCCTGCTCTGATACCACTTGTTGGTCCCTTATGATCAGAGTCGTCGTGGTTACAATAAAGTGCACACACGAAGTGCAGCGGTATAGATTGCATTTTCTTGTATTTAAATTATTCTCAACTCTATTTTAGTTAAAGTTTACTTAGGTTACCTTTTTCAGTTATACACTAGCAACTTGGTCACTAGGTTTTAAAACATAATAGCTCGAAAAGCAGTAACAACAAGACAACACACAATTTACAGTGGTTCGATCAAATGATCTACGTCCACTCCTTAGCCGAATCGCTAAGAATTTTACTAGAAAGTATACGGTGTACAAAGATTGCCTTTCCTGTTAAGCAATCAGCCGTCTGAAGGTCTGTATGCTTTACGGCTATCTTTCGATACCCCAGACTTTCCTGGTGTGGCTCTGGCTGAGTCAAGGGCGCACCTTCGTAAAACTCGCTTTCACCACTCGCTTGGAAGAGTTTAGAGTTCCCTCCGAACTATCGTGTGTTCTGGCTTCAATGCCCGCCTTAATCAATTTCTTCACAAAAAATTGATTGTTGGATGCTTTCCTTAAAAAGAAAGTGATCCCAATGATTGAAGATTCTTGAACCAGTTCAAGAATCACTCTGAAGAATGTCAGACGTAGTGAGACACTCTGAAAGTTCAAGGCCTTTGGATATCTCTGGATTGTACCTTTCAACTGGACTGCTCTCTTGCCTTTTTACTTTTTGGAATCTTTCGTATATCGAGTTTTTGTTAGAGAGTGAGCAGCACCTGCATCTTCCTTTGACTTGCCTTTTATAGTGGTGTCCTCGAAGTTTGAGTCGGCAGATCCATTTAGACACAACGGATCTTTCTCCTTAAATGCAGGTAGCTATTTACTAACTTTTCTGCTTTTGGACAGGCTTTTCCGTCCTAATTCTGACATGGCTAATCGTCGCGTGTTGGTCAGAATGGCGGTGTAGCAGTTGTTCTGGTTTGCTTTGCTGAGCTTCTACTGGTACGGGATGCTAGATCTCTTCCAGCATACTTCTGGTCTCAATGCGCAGCAAGTGCTTTGTCTGCTACTCTGATTTTGGTTTGCTAGCATCTTCAGCAGTTTAGGATGTGTTTGTCAAATGCTGACTCCTTAGCATTCTATTATTGCTAGCGGTCTTCCTTTAGCATTCCTTGATGTTTTCTGAGATACTTCCAAACAGCCTATTCTATTACAACTCGATGTTTACCCTATCCAGGACATTACATCAGTTGCTAAGCTATGCTAATGTTCAGCAATGATCGACCGTCTATTAAGGTTTGATCCAACAAAACCTTTTACAATAAGATCCTAAGGGTAATTCATGAATATTTTCCCAACATCTATCTATTGGCATGACTGTGTGACTAGAAAATGATATTAGGCAATCGATTCTTAGTTCTACCTTTCACACCGGGAGTATAAGGTGGTTGTTATCATTAATTTGCCTTTCGTATCTTTGACCCCCGTGATTGAGCCTTATTGGTGAATATTCTTTGATATGTTTAGGATCAAGTTTGGGGGAAGAGTGTACGAGGGTAAATACGGTGATGTGAGTTGGGTTGGGAATTGATTTGTATCTTTGTGTTGCAAATGTTGAGGCATGAAAGACATGGAATAAAGCATTGGTTTGAATCCTAAAAAATGAGGCACCAACAAAATTTTGGTGCAAATGTTGTGAAAAAGAGGCACCTACAAAATGAGTGAATGATGGTGTTAGAGAAAAAAATAGATGAAAAAGAAAAGAAAAAGAAAGGAAAACAAAAAAGGAGCAAAATAAAAGTGTTGTGAAGTGAATAAACCTCGGGTTTGAAGTGGTTCGAAGATAACAAGTTTGGGGGGATTTTGGGAAATTGAGAAGTTTAGTTACTTTTGCCCAAAACCACCCACCTTTTAGTTAGCCACGTTACAACCCATGCAAAGACCTTTTTTATTCTAGAAACTAACTCATTGTAGTATAGTAGTGAGAATGGATGCATACTTATGGAAATCAAGCTCGATATCTTGTGGTTGAGTGAATCTCATCGTCCCTAAACACGTGAGGGAGTGCTTTGGTTCATGTCCTTAGCATTAACCTTGTCACAAAATTAGGTGATAATCTCCTTTTACTTGAACATGCTAAGATTATCTTGATGAGCTATGAGGTATTGCACAAGGTAGGCTAATGACTTTATTTTGTTTTGATTGAGGATAATCAAAGGTTCAAGTTTGGGGGATTATGATATGTGCGTAAAATGACCTATATTTCAATGTTTGAGCATGCATGCTTGTGGCCATTTTACTCCCATATCATATGCATTTTAATTTTTTTGTTGTGTTTTTTGTGTTTCGGATGGTGTAGGTTAGGTTTTGAGCATAAATCAGAATTTTTGGCTAAGTTTTGGAGGAAAATTGCTTGTGAGGGTCCAGAGCTCGACCGAGCCTGATTTGGCTCGACCGATCCTAAGCCAGACAGAGGTTGAGCTTGACCGATCCTGATTTGGCTCGATCGATCCTGATTTAGCTCGACCGATCCGGGCAGAACATAGGCAAATCCCGATCGAGCCAAATCTATTCCGGGAATTTTTGGCAGTTTTCTCTGTTTCAAGTCATCCCGGCCGATCCGATCTTAGCCCGGGCGATCTGAGGCTCTGCCAACTCATTATAAAAAGGGGGAAACTCGAAATTGGAAGGAACTTTTTAGAACTTTTGTCACTTTTACTCAAAAAATAGTTAGATTCTCTCTTCAATTCCATCCTCCATTTCCTTCTAAACTTCATCCAAGGTGTCCAAGTGTGAGATCCACTCCAACAGGTGAAGATTTGAGAAGATCTAGGGTAGATCAAGTGCAAGTGCATCAAATTGGGGAAGAATTTCATTTTGCCTTTCCAATTATGATGGATTGCTTTTCATTTCACTTTGTATTGAACAAATTGGAAGGTATGGAGCACTAAACCTCTTGTGGATGTTGATTGGAGTGAAAATGTGAAATGCTTAGAAGGAATTTTGCATGTTTACCTTCCTATGTGTGTTTGAATCATACTAGAGCTCAATCTCATTCACGTAGGTGTAGGTAATAGCCAGCATATGTGATAATTGACGTGAATACTGCAGCCAATACACGGGTAGAATCGTCGTGAATAATATGAATTCTTGTGTTCCATGATCTAATCCCTGTGTGGAGATAGGGCATAGGGCAAGAATCTACGGTCTAGAAGGAGTGAACTAGGAATCGATAACGTGATTGTTTGAGATTGCTAGGATCATCTACGGTTAACTCGCCGTGACAAGGGGTTAGCTACCTTAGAGTGGATTGCTTAACCACATAGAAATTAAATTGAGTTTGCACTATTTAGCATATTGGAATTCTAATCAACATCCACTCTTTTCTCATTGTTGTATTTGTTACTCAGCGTGACGGCTTTGCAGTCTTTCTGACCCCTCAGGTTCACCTCAGTCATGCTCGAGAGCTGTCCTTAATTATGTTGGGCTCCAATAGTGCTGGCGATTTAGCTGACCTACATCTCGATCATCTGAAGGTGTTTCCCCACTCGGTCAACCTTGGTGTGCACTCCAGCAATCTCCTGCTCCAACTTCCCAACTCGATGGTCCGAGGCCTTGATGAATTTGGCCAACAGATCATCTAGATTGTCCTTTTTCTTCTCCATCACTTCTCCGTTTTGCACGTCAAAGCCCGGTAGTGGTAGCTTGGCTGCCTCAGGATGAGAATAGGAGAAACCATGGTGGTTTCTCGCCGGATAGTGGTATCCCCCTTACCGTGGTTGGTTCTAATAGCCACCTCTGTTCATGTAATTCACATCTGCAAGGGTTTCGGGTTGCACCTGTGCAGCTGCAGCAGTCGAACCCCAATTTTAAGGGAGTCACCTGCCTCAACCTTCTCCACAGCTTTGATTAGAGGCCTCCTCGGGTTTGCCCATTTTTGAGTGTGCAGCGCCATCTTCTTGAATAGCTTCAGTGCTTTCTCTGCAGATTTGCTCATAATGGATCCCCCAGCTGCATTGTCCACGGACTCCTCAGTTCTCTCATTCATCCCCTAGTAGAAGATGTGAGTTTGCTCCTCTGTATCGACTCCATGACCGAGGCAGCTCCTGAGCAGTTCATTGAACCTGCTCCATCCCTCAAATAGTGACTCATCCACCCTCTTATGGAACTATAGGATTTCCATCTTCTTCTGAATGATGACGGAGGGTGGAATAAAGTCAAGAGAAATTCACCTCTCAATTCCCCCCGTATCCGGATCTTGCTGCAGTCCAGCCCGGTAAGCCAAGATCTTGCTTGATCCCTAAGTGAGAAGGGAAAATAGCTTCAGGGGAATCACATCCTGCTCTACTCTATTTTGCTTGATGGTGTCGCACACTTCCGCGAACATCCGCAAGTGTGCGTAGGGATCCTCCATAGCTCTACCACCGAACTGGTTCTACTAAACTATCTGAATCAGCCAGGTTTTGAGTTTAAAATTATTGGCGTTGATGTCAATATTGAATCCTTCCCATTGCATTCGGATCCTCATCATCCGAGTCATCAAGGCGGAGTCTGTCTTTTTCTTGTTCCATATGCCTTCTTCGTGCAACCTCTCTTTCAGTATCCCTTTCTTATCTCAGTTGTCGAACTGCCTAGCGCATCTGATGCACCTCCTGAATAAGAGCTAGAGCATCCCCCGCTGTAAGATGTGCATCCGATCCTCCAATGGAGGCATATTCGGATCATCCTCTTGTGGATTTAGATTTTTCAGTGGCTTCATCCTTCTTCGATTTCTTTTTCGACAAGATGCCTCTATCTATGGGTCGAACACCTCAAGTGGTTTACCTCGAGCCCTTGTGTTCATGCACAGCCTGAGACAAAAACAGGACATAAATCAGTTCGACATCGATCGATGCAGGTAAGAGTCGATCGACGGACGGAGATTCTCGACGTCGATCAATGCGTACCAATGTCGATAGAAATTGAGAAGAAAAATGCACACACGCGTACCGAAATAAAAATGAAACAAGATAAAACTCAATCCAACAGTTCGTAACAAGATAAAATCTAACAAGACCCTGGCAACAGCACCAATTCAATCACTGTAATTTCTACAGATAAATTGTAGATATAGTGGCAAATAATATTTATAACTCAAGTCGAACCCAAAGGAATTGTATGGGGAAATTACCTTATGTACTAGTTATGATCCTAAAACTCGTTGTTTGAGCAAACAGAAAATAGGGTTTTGATTTTAAAAAGTAAAGATAACAATACTAGAAATTAAATGTTTTGAAAGCAAATTTAAAGGAACACAAATTCTAAGGCAAACAATTAATCAGAATACATGTAAATCAATTAACTCGCACAGGTGGGAAATCAGAAAAAGTATTATAACTTCTTGGTCGGACAATTATAGCCTAAGTTACTATTATGTGAATGTATGTGCTTTGTCGGCCTCAATAACACAGTAATAATCAGTTTTCTTTAACCCACAGAATCCCTAGAATTACTATCTTCCCTAGGACAGAACTTTAATTGTATTCAAACTCCTTTTCCTGTTATTAATTTTCTCCTTTCGATCTTTCAATTAATAACTATAAACCTAGAATAATTTTATCTTTCGATCTTAATTCTATTCTAGACTCTAACAATTAAGCCACGAATTCAAAACCATGAAATTTGAGTTAATTAATTAAACATGCATTCAAGACTAATCATTCATTGCCCTAGAACCCGCTAGGGTTTCTAGCCACTTATAGCAGATAGAAATCCAAACGAAAGCATTTTATTAACTTGCATAAAAGAAAATAACTTACAAAAAGAAAGTACTCCGAGTTCCCACAACTCTAAAGACTCGATGCTGGATGAACTATTCAAAAGATAAAGATTCCCCCCCCCCTTTTTCAAAACTCGAAATTACATAGGTATTTATAGAGGCGGATGTGTATCTTATGATATCTAGGGATAAAAATATGATATAATTTGAATTTAATCGAATTTCGCATCATCGGGCTTCGCATCGATCGAAATAACCGGGCGTCGATCAACACGATGCGTCCACGTCACTCCCTCCTTCGATCGTTACCACATCATCGTTGACCTCTCCACGTCGATCGACGGGAGCCAGCCTCGGTCAAAGTCGAGACTTCCTTGGGACGACTTCATCATTTCCTCCACTTTTTAGCCCAAAAACCTATAAAATAACACCATATCAAGCGTACACCCCCTAATAATGACTCATGCATACAATACATAGATAAACTCAATAAAACTACATAAAATAGTAAAAAATAATATAGATAAGTGAGTAAAATTATGAACTTATCAACATGTTCGATCTGTCCCAATAGCGTTGCATGTTGTTAATTGATGGTTATACTGACACATAGCTATCCCAACAGTAACATACCCTATTGTCCCAAAAGGTATCATAATAAGGTGATGTCTTATAATAACAGTAAGGAGTGTCATTATAATCCAACCAATTCTCACTGGTACTATCTGTCACAAAAATATATATAAAATAATAGAGTTAAGTGACATTATAATCCTACCACTTCTCGAAAATATACATGTCATGAAAATACATTTAAAGTAACAAAGTTTGTTATGAGAACAAATCATTAAGTTCACAAATTTACCGGTTAGGAAAATAAACCTAAGTTGACGAATTCTATTGTTAAAATAATTTTTGCTAACAATTTTCACTAACAAATAATGTCATAAAAGCTCATGTTCATCAAATATGCATTTTATATATTTTTTTCAATCGAAACATTAATAAGTAAAATAATTAATTCAACAAATAACTTTCAAACCACATTTACTAAAAATATATTTAATACAAATTTGAAGTAGTATGAGTAGTTCATTGTAAAGTTAAAAGAATAATTGCATTCAAAACTAAAATGCAGCAAACAATCCCCAAAGCTCAATACATGGCTATTCCGAATCATGCGCTCGTCACCATCAACTGCATCTTTTAGTTCCACCTGAAATCAGTTTGGCCCCAACTGACATCCATGAACAAAAGACAACAAGAACCAAAAAAACATCATTTATATGTAATATAATTGATATACTACTAATGAAAAAGTACAAAGAGAATGATACATACGGAAAGTTGTAGCTATAGACAAGGAAGATTTGAGCCAACTGTTTGGCTGAAAGAGAATCATAGAAGAGAAAATAAATTTTCCATTGTTATCAAATTGGCAGTAAGAAAACTAATCCCCTCCCCAGCACAAAAATAGAGTATAAACCTGGATATTGTCCGTGGAGTATATGGAATTACTTGAATCCATAAGATTCTATGGCCAATAAAGAACATTATATAATTAGAAATTGAATAAAATGGACAAATATGAAACAAACTGAATTTGGTGATAATATGGATTACCAATAATAACCTAACAGCATCAAAACAGACAAATGAACCAATTGGTTTTTTTTTCTTTTTCCTTTTTTCTGATTTGTAGAGTCATTCTTGAGCTTTAAACTAAAATATAAAATGCAGTCACATAACAGTTGGATTAAAATAACATAACAAAATTAGAGTTGAATCTAAGTTTGTGGACAAGAGAACATGTTCAAATTATAAGTTCAAACCAAGTCCACAAGAGCAAAGATTCACATATACTAGGAGATAGAGATAGCATCCTTAATCACATTAACAAAAGCAATATGAATGGATCAAGTCATTTTAGAGTTTGTTGGAGGAATAATAATCAACAAGTAAGTGACACACTTCCGCACAATTTAAATTTAGTCAATATATTAACAAAGCATGCTATGTTAATACTCCTAAAATGCTACATTAATATAGACTAAAATTCACCAACACCAGCAAAAAGAGCAGTGAGTTGAGAAATATAATTATAACATATTAAAGTAAAATAATAACAAAATAAATTGTTTAAAAATACCTTTGCCACAAGTCTGCCCATTGCACCACTTATTATATTTTCTAATCTGAATTATTATCACAAATAATACATTAAAGTATCACGCAGATAAAGAAACATTGGTTGATGTTAAGGGAGTCATAAGGTATCAAGTGTATCAATGATTAAAGAAATGGGCGATCATTATTGCACGCCTCCAACTAAAACTTGTTAACTTGTTGCAGATTCAAACACAAGATATGCGTGTAACAATAGGATTGTTGAAATTTACCTGCTGTCATTTCCTCGAGTAACTGTCTGTTACAAACGGTGATGATGCAAACTAATTGTATTGAGACCCATTTCACAATGCAACTACATTTCCTTCACTTGGTTCAGCCAGTTCTCCTGATAATATCCAGAAACTGATCAGATACAGTTCCTCTGAAGGAGACGTTGCGGAGTAAAGTTTGGAGATGAAACAGTGAAACACCAGGTTCGACAAATAAAAAAATGATTCAGACATTTAGATTGTTTTTAGGTTGTGAAATAGTGTATCGATCAACTTCAAATGACTGAAAACAGAAAAAGAGAGGAACAAGGAATAAGGATGAAAAGAAGCACTACTTCCCCAAACACCGAAGGCAAAAGTCCTTAGGAAAAGGATTCCTGGATAAGCTATGTTCAAATACTAAAATCTATTTGTTTCTCAAATGAAGTCTAGAAATTTGAGGAAGCCAAGAAACAAGATAAGTTCCATACACGGATAACTCAGGAACCAAAACTTTCAAGCTCCAAAATTATTGTCATTCTAGACAAATCCACTCCCTATAAGTACTAGCACGGACAGCAGGACATGCCAATCATAGACAAATCCACTCCCTATAAGTAATGTCATTACTTATTTGCAAAGGCAGCCATACCAGTAGCCACAACCAGAACCTCTCAGTTGTTAAAAATTGCATACAATCTCTAACAACAAATTATAGAAGTACCAAAGAGGAAACCACTTGAATCAAAAAACAAATAAGAATTCTTGATTCCAAAAACAAATTTACACATTACTTCACTTTCTTGGGCAAATAACCAGGCACTCTTACCTTATGCTTGGCTTGGTTTCCAGAGATAGAGTGATCTTTGACGGTTCCTTTGAGCAAGAACCTCAACACGCCGCTTGCCTCCACCCAATCGTGACGCCGGAGAATTCGGTTCAAAAGCCGAAACAACCACGCCCGGTGCTGAAACCGTAGGAAATCGAAAGCAAGCGAACCAAAGAATTTAGGGAATTTATCTATATCTACTATATTATTGTAATCCTCTAGAAAGTACCTTTCCGTGTTCTACTTTGGGCGAATCTGCTTTTGTGTTCAGCAGTGAGAGGTGCTGTGATTATTTCGCAGATTAGGAAGGTGAAAGACGTTTTTTACTTGAGCAGTTTTTCTGAATTTTTATGGAGTATGGATGCTGAAAGTGGAAGGGAATTTGGGGCCAATATATTTGGTTTCTATTAGGTTTTCCTACAATACTAGGTATTCACCGTGCGATGCACGGAATTATTAAAATTTTAAGACTCTTAAGATCTGAATTATTAAATTGTAACATATAATTAATCGTAATTTAAAATTTTAGTCTAAATCAATTGTCAAAATTAGGTGATAGTTAACATATTCCAACTGTTAATATTTGATATATACACAATTTTTTCAATGTTGGTTGGATATTATGATGAATATATGCAACCCAATTTTAAATCAATGGCCCGAATAAAAATAGAGTGAAATTTATTAATACTCATTTTCACTATTATGTATTATGAAAATACCCAAATTATTGTATACATTCACAAAATCCTACTGCACTATTCTAACATTTTTTGCACGAAAAAGTTTTTACCCAATCCATCCCCTATTGATCCCAAATGCAAAAAAGTAAAAAAGTGTTATTTTTTGAATGTGTTTAATTTTTTGGGTATTTTCATAATGTGTTTAGTTTTTTTGGTTATTTAAAATATTTTCCACAAGTATAAAAACAAGTACAATAACTATTGAATTCTTACAATAATTGGAAAATATATTGATACATTTATTTTAATTCCATACCTTATAATTTTTTTCATGTTTGTCATAATGTTAATAATTGGTGACAAACTATTTAGCGATCTATATATATATATGAACTGTGATTAATTGTAATCTCAAATATTTATTTTAAAATTTATATTTATAATTTCTTATTTCCCAAAGTGGTATGTTTTTGTCAGTATGATTGATAAGATTGATTGAATGTGTAAAATTATATTATTCAAATTATTTTGAATTTATTTTTAAATTAAGGTATATGTAATCTTAGTGTATAAGTATCAATATTCGATTTGAAATAAAAACTTATTATTAAAATTGCAGAATATCAAGATTATTAATTAAAAAAAATTTGTATTATCTTTTTGTAAATTAAATATTAATTTAAATTAGAAATATATAAACATTGTGTTGGCAATAATGACAAACATTTGGGAAAAATGAGAAATAGAAAAAATTATAAGTCCCTTGCACTGATGTGAGTTGATAGTGCCCTAGAACTCGAGAAAGTTAAAAATTCAGTAAATTTTTTAGTCTAATTTTAGTATACGTGCTTCGTGCAATAATTCGCTTTCTAACTTGATTTACAAGTGGCATTGGAACTTTAAATTAACAAGTACATTAATGGTAATTAAATTGAAGTAATACAGTCACTTTGCTCGGGATGTAGTGGTTAAAGTTACATTAATAGTAATTAATTAAAGTAATACACTCCCTTCGTTCGGGGTGTAGTGATTGAGAGGTCACAGATTCGAACTCTTAGGGGAACATCTGAGTATGTGAGTGAGTGTGAGTGTTTAAGATTAATGTACACTTATTAAAAAAATTAAAGTAATACAAAATAGGAGTAGTATACACACCATTAAAATATGTTCAAATTAATTAGTTTATTTTTGGTTAAATTATATGTAAATACATCAATTAATTTCCAACTCAATTTAATTAGATCATGCAAAAAATAACAAAGGATATGATATTATAAATTTCGAATTAAATTGAATCAAAGCTAGTTATGATTAAAAAAAAAGTAAGAATTATAAACTTCTTTCAAATAATAATATTACATTTGTTAATTTGTTGATGTAGTACTTATAAATTTATAATCATATGTATCATGATAATAATAATTTTTATTGTATATGATTTATCAAACACACACTCGCCTCCTTTTCTTTTACTGTCCAACACATTTACACTTTTAAATCTAATAATCAATACTATAATTCTTTCTATTTTCAAGGCATCCGTCCATCATATCAAACTTCAACTTTTTCTCTGTAAAGTTTTCACTCCCAAGAAAAAATAATTATAAACTTAAATTATAATGTTTTACTCTTTTCCTCTATCCTTTCCTCCACAAATAATTTCCACTATCTTCTACAACGATCGATTCAAGCTTCTCGTTTTAGGATATGGCCGTGGCCAAAAGATCAGCGACAACAACACTTTTGCTCACATTTCTCATAGTTCTATCGAAACTACAGCCCAGAAATATTCTACGATCCTCTCAAATTTCTTGACATTCATCGGTGCCGATTCTCACATCCGCACCAGCAACACCTATAAGCATTTGGGTGGTAACAGACATGAATGGAGATGCTCAAACTCAATACCCCAGTTTTAAAACCTCCGACTGCCATGCTTGCACTCATTTTCCATCTTTCTTAACAGTCTTTCCCAAACTCATGGAGATGGCCTCTAAACTCTTACCCACCACCACCACCACCGTCGCTTCAACAAAACTTCTCTAAGATGATTTGTTCCCAAATGGATTTCTACTCAGCTGGGACTACACGACCATATCCTTGACATTGATTCACGTTTTGAGTTACTCCTCCAGCATGATGTGCTACTCACGCTCCAAATTATCGCTGAAGCTGGGCATAGCAGATCTACTCCACAAAAGTTGAAACCAAAATTATTTGAAGCATATCAACTCATCAGGTTTACACATACTTCTAAGTTCTAGGTGTATGAGAACCAAATGTAGATTAGTATCTGAGTCATAACTTATAAAATGAAATAAAATATACCATTTGTTTGCTGAAATTTATTTTTCCCATTCATGCGACAACTAACAGCGAATAATTGATCCTGCGAGCAAGAAAGAAATATGCCAATCAATTAGTAATTTTTTTACATGAAAATTTAAAATAGAACAATAAAATTTGTATCAATGTTTCTACTCTATGGATATTTATAGAACTACAATTGAAAAATGGCTCTTAACTTACTTTTGAATTTTAAATTTCAAAAATTCGGGCAGCAATATTTGACTATGAATTTTGAATTTCAAAAACTTTGTACAACTTGTGCATGATTTTTATTTTTGTTGAGCGGGATTTTTACATGAATTGAGCTTGCATGATTGTTTTGGACGGCATTGCTACAGTGTTTGACGTATTTGATTTAGTATAATTGATAGATATTATGTTGTTATACAAATTGAAGCGAATTCTTTTAGATTAAAATTAAAAATCCTTTTCTTTTAATTTAATTGAAGAGTACATTTTTCCTGACAGCATTTATTAAGTGTAAGGTTAAGTACCTTAAAATTTTCATGTAATTTTTTAATTTAAAAAATTATAGAATCAATATTTGACATTAATCTTTCCTAACAGGTGTCATTATATATATAATATTACTACAATATTTTTTAATTAGTGTGAAGAAAAAGGTGTCAGCATAGACTAAATTTCTAGTAGTTCATCTTTGTAAAAACTCGAAAAATTAGTTGCTCCTTTTTGACCAACTTAGATGGTAGTAGAAGTTAGATTACTCTGACCAACCAAAAAGGAGGAAATTGTTAGGATATTTAATGTTAGAAATTTTCTTTATCCTTATTTATCTTTTTTTGGTGGGTCAAAGGCCAATACCAGTTTAGAAAGTCTCTAGATTAGCCCCAGTTTGATTTTAAGTGTAAAGTCCTGTAAGGTCTTTCTATCGAGTTGTAATTGGAGCTGATCGAAGAAAGACAGAAGAATCAGTATGTGTGGATGCGCAAAAGACTCAAAATATTTTAGGGTTTGTACAACTGTTTTGGATGCATGCTTAGGATTGATTAATTCATTGCTGATGGTTTGTGATTCATGTTCTTTTATAATTCTAAACTAATTGATGGACTGAGATGTGAAAATTGGTTTAGATGTCTAGCTATTAATAGAAGGACCGAGAGGTGAATATTGATAGTGAGATTAGGAATGTATGATGCGATCTGTACTATCAGACCAAGAAGTATTAGACTATAGGGATTTAAATCTGTTGATCTTACGACATTGATTAATAGGTATTCTTGAGACCTGGAGGAGATAGTCACTTATTAGTAATCTAATTATTATTTGTCAAACCAAGGATATTTTAACACTTATCTGATATCTTACATATTGCATAAATATGATTCATTAGATATTTGCATGTTTTACATAATTGAAGTTCTACCCTATGGTTTGTGTTATCCTTTATATGTTTTAAATCCTTATTTTTATTTCAAAAACCCAAAAACTATTTTCCAATTGCTCAAACAATTAGTCGAAAAACTATGTTTTAGTACATGAGTTTATTTCCTACATCATTCTCTGTGGGTTCGACTTTCAAGTTATAAATTTATTTGGCCACTACTATTACAATTAATCTGATAGGAATATCAATGATCAGTATGAACTTACAAGTTTGGGACTACAACAAATAGGACTGACCAGTCTGGAACTAACCCGTCTTAAATATCAAACTTGTCAGTCTAGGGAACGATGTTTAGACTAAATGATAACGTCAGTCAGAATGGACATGCCTGACTGACGACGTCAACATGGAATCTTAGAGACAAGAAGAATCATCTAAGGAATGTGATCAACCTTGACAACTTTGACGCCCGCATTACTGACAATCTCAGGCTTAAAGGACCGGAAATTCCTTAAAGTCTGCAAACTAAAGACTTCAGTCTAGATTCCTCGGAGTGATCATAGTACAGCCGTTCTGACAAAAATGTGAACAGTCAGAGTCAGAAAAAGCGGGAGCAGGTCCAGAATTTCTGGAAAAGCACCTACCTACCGTTGTTCGCCGCATAGAATAGAGACTTCGGATTGGACAACATCCGGTTTGTCTCTAACGACTACAATATTCAAATCGCTGAATTGTATATGGGGATCGTAATCGTTAATGCCGCATTGTTTGTAACGCCCTCATTTGACCTTCACAATTTCGAGGCACGTTACAGTCATGGTTACTTATCTCTCAAATAATTTGCAGATAGAAACAGCGGAAGACTTAACATTTGAAAAGACGAATCTAAAATTTAACATTAAATTTTCAAAAGAACGAGTATTTCAAAATGAACCATGGATAGTTTAAGTGTTTAGATTTTCAAAAGTAGACAAAAGCAGGGAAGGAATAGATTCAGAGAGCGGTGCAGCAGTGTGTGTAGCGTGGTGGTGACATGCATATGAAGATGCATGCCACAGAATCTTCAATCTTCAAAATTCAGCCTCGTACTTTACACCGCCACCTCTCCATCTCTGCTCGCTTAATCTGTGTATTTTAGAAATAATACGAGGGGCTGAGTACTTTCTACCCCGTAGAAACATGCCCGAAAACGTACAGTCTATATATGAATGCTATGCAACTCACATAGATGAACATGGGGTTTTGTTGAAAGAAACCGTGTCATCTAAAATTTTTTATTTTGCACGTGCTATCTAACATGTTATTACATCTGTTTATCGAGGAGTAATTGGAAGCTGGCCCACGTCCAAGTTACAATGATTAGTCGGGAATGAATTCACACTCAAATCACTTCATCTAAGTGCACTAATCTCGGAACACACAACATCGAGATCCGATCGTATTTAGATAATAAATTTCTTTTCATAATAGGGTTACGGTCTCGCCATTTTACCCGAGCTCATAAACATAAGGTTGCTAGCCTTTCTCACAATTAATAAGAATAGCGCAAGTACTCCACGTACATGGTTCTCATCTTATTAATAACTCTTTGTTGTTAGCAAACAATCAGAGGACAGATATAATAGCACAAAACCTTTTTGCGTAGCAATCAGTTAAAATGAAAATATTTTCACACGTTTTGAAAATAAAGCACGTTTTTACTTTTATACTGAAATAATTCCCACCTGGTGTTAGGCTTCGATTGAGTTAGATGAGTCCTTGTAAATTGAGCAAATCGAGCTTTCCTACCTTATTTCACACCTTTTTCATAATATCTAACATACTAATTAGGGCGGATAACTAGGACAGGTTCCTAATTAACTAACCCCAAAAACATCTCACAAAGCTGATGCTACAACTTCCCATGTTTCATAAACAAGTTTAACGAATCAATGCAATCTAAGATTCGATAACACCAACAATTGTTCCTTCATGCTCAAATCATGCTTTTCTACCCATATATTGGACTTATAAATCAATCAAGACTCGAAACGGATTAAGATCGAACAAATGAATCAAGTTTCTCCCCTCTGAACTTCTGTGTCAACCGACAAGGCTCCTTATCGGTCAACACAGCCCATGTCGACACAAGCAGATAAGTCGATCTCCCTCTGTCGACCCT
This sequence comes from Plectranthus barbatus, assembly GCA_026898455.1. Lineage (NCBI taxonomy): Eukaryota > Viridiplantae > Streptophyta > Magnoliopsida > Lamiales > Lamiaceae > Plectranthus > Plectranthus barbatus. Next base: position 341,611 of record JAPKLW010000416.1, read on the forward strand.
TATCTGTCGATCGACACAGATCCTATTGATCGATAGGGGTGTGTCGATCTTCTCCTCTTGTTGGCTTCCTTCTCGATCGATACACATCCTGTCGATCGACAGGAGTGTTCGATCCGCTTCCTCTGTCGAGCAGCCTCCGTGTCGATCGACATACTCCCCATCGATCGACACGGGTCGTCTTCTCCAATTTCCTGCACGAGCTGAACCTGAAACCTCCGAAAAAACCCTTGACCACACCCCCGATCTAACATGCAATTACATAAACGTGGTCCTAGACTCTAGAGGAACATAAATATATGCTTAAAAGTCCAAAATGTGCGACGAAAAAAGAGTTGGGTGAACTCACCGGAAAATAGAAGGGGTGGCGGCGGCGGTGCTATTTCCGGCAGTAAAACTCAAGGCTCTCAGCACCCAAACATTCTCTAGGATGAGAGAAACACGAAAATACACATTTCAGCCTGAGAAAATCGAGTATGATTGAGTTCTAAGGTGGAAACACAACTTACCCCAAAATCCGGCGAGGCAACTTCTCTCTATGATATCTCCCTCGATTCTCAACACCACAGTCTCTACCTTACCTCTTTAGAAAGCTTGGAATGAGATCTATGCGATAGAGAATTGTCGTGGCCGGCGTCGGTCAGAGGTGGCCAGAAAATTGTCGAAAAGGGCTCAGCTGGGAAGGGTTTTGGGTAGAGTGTAGGGAAAGCTATGATAGAGAGAGAAAGTAGTGTGTGGATAAAGTGGGGAACAAGTTTCTCCTTTTCTTTTTTGTATAATTCTAAAATGAGTAATTCCAACTTAATTCCCATCAAGCCAAGTGTCCTCACTACACATGCAATATTTCCACAATTTCTACTTAAGCCATGTACAAATTCAATACTTCAAGTTCAACCCCAAAATTATTATTTCCCTTCATGGGTCTCCGAAAATTAATTTGATCAATTTTTGATCAACCTTATAATATTACAAACATTTCTATAACTTGAATTTGGAATTCGACTTCCCGAACTCAAATCGCAAAATATTGTTCAAAAATGAAAAGGAATTTATTTTATTAGTATAATCAAGTCTTCAATTAGCTTAATTTAATTTGGGGTATTACGTCCCCTCCACCTTATAAAAATTTCGTCCCGAAATTTACTAAAGTGCATCGAAAAGCTCAGGGTACTTTTCCTTCATCTTCTCCTCTAACTCCCATGTCGCTTCCTCTCGACCATGGTGACTCCACAATACTTTGACAAGAGGAATTGACTTGTTCCTCAGCTGTTGTATCTTTCGGTCTAGAATTGCTATAGCCTTTCTTCATAATGTAAATTAGAGTTCAAAGCAATCTCTTCTTGCTGGATTACACAAGAGGAATTGACTTGTTCCTCAGTGATACGTGTGTAAATTGACCTATATTTTGGTGTGTTTGCGTGCTTGTTTTGGTTAT